>JAJONQ010047594.1:0-10291 GCA_036250385.1 Solanum microdontum
CGCTTGCATACTCGTACATTCCATGTACTGATGCCAGTTGGCCTGCATCGTTTGATGATGCAGATTCAGGTACCCCGGATCAGCAGCCTGCTCGTCGTTGATCCAGCTGAGCACTCCAGAGTTAGTGATGAGCCTCCTTGCATTCCGGAGGACTCAATTATTTTATGTTCTTAGTTTTTGTCTTATTAGGATGTTGCGGGGTCCGTCCCAACATCCATCTCAGTATTTTAGAGGCTTCATGGACAGACAGTCAGTCAGCTAGTTTAGAGTCTCTTACCTATGTATATATGTAAATATCCTATTTTGAGATTCGGGTTGCCTTATGGCCATATTTTATAAGTTGAGTTGTTTTGTGATCTTGCTTTGCATGAAGTTTTCCTTTGAGTCAGGTTTCCGCTGAGTTAAGAAAGCCAGGCCAAGGGTTCGCTTGGGGCCAAAAATGGTCTCCGGGTGCCGGTCCCGCCCAGGGTGTAGGCTCGGGGCATGACATTGCATGTACAGGTGTTCGAGTTGGAATGCTAAAACAACATAGGCTTGAAAGGAAATATGAAAGAAACACTTACCTTGGCTCTTCTCAACTCATGAATACTTAAGTGAACTCATTTCACTATAAAACAGTTTAAAACAAGTGCAATATAAATAAAAAATATTTAAAAACATGATGTCAACTCTGTGTATATACAAGGATACAACATAACTCTGAAATGTATGTAAAAATACAACAAATTGAAGTATATAAAAATACAATAGCTTCTGCGGGAGTTTCTCTAGCCGACAACCATCACATAAGAGATATAGAGATGATACAACAATCTACTCACGCTGCCAGCGCATCCTATACCCGGCTAGAGGTATAGGACTTGAACTATTAAGTGGATCCACTAGTCTATGCGAAAAAGATTCATCTAAAAAGTATGAACCTTTTCTATCCATGATGGCTACATGGTTTATGGGGGATGGTTCTCTGAACGCTCCCCTATATCGGTGCTCAATACTACTCCCAAAATATGATACTAGCTTTTTATGTTGAAAAATATACTTCTTCTGTGATTTGAGATTAGTGCTCAAAATCGTAGCTCAAATGCTATCTTGGAAATCTCAGTTTCCCTTCTTACTTAAATGTGAAAACATTTTAAAATATCTTTGGGAATACATAGTCCCCATATACTTCTTTGAAGAAAAGAACTTCAACTTTACATCTTTACTGAACTCAAAACTTACGTCTTAAAACAAAGTTAAAACATTTGTGAAAGACTCTTGGAAAACTTTAAGAACTTTTCTTAACTTGACTATTAACTGATCTTGACTTGAATCTTAACTGATCCTTGAATTGAATTATGGATTCAAGGATTAAGATTTGGGTTTGGAAAGATCTCATGTTGTTTAGGAATGATTTTAGATAGCTAAACATGAGAAAAAAACAAAAAAATAAAGATTTGAAGGTGTGTCCGCGACGCGGAGGCATAATTAAATTTTGGTTTTGAAAACGTCTTTTGAGGCAGAACACCTCATGGCAGCTCCGCGATGTGGAGCAAAATTTTTCAAAACTGGGCAGTAGACGCGCGACGCGCTGCCACCCCCCTAATTTTGTCCAACAAAATTTCTTCTTCATTTTCTAGCCCCAATTCACCCAAACTCGGTTCTTTTTCTCAAATTACTTTTAGATACAGATACCCAGCATATGTACCTAAGAACCTAACCCGAAACGACTCTATGATGCGACTTAACGAACTCAGAAACTTCCCAACTCAGTCAAATTCAAGAACAATATATGAATTCAAGAATATATATCAAGATCATCAATATTAAAACTCTTTTAGGTCGAATCCAAATTGAAATTAATATGCTTGGCACTTGGGAGAACGATCCCAACATTATGAGAGCCTCGCATACCTGGTAGGAATAAACACTTGGCAAAAATCCCAACTATCTTGATCGATCTTGATGAATCTTGCCCTTTCTCCTTTTTCTTTTCTCTTCTCCTTAGCCCTAGCATAAAATTCCAAATTCTAAAATAGACTAAAATCTTATTTGACCCATATTAAACTCATAAAAATGGATTAAAATAATAGGGCCATGAAAAGACTAAAATACCCTTTAAAAATCCGGATTGGACATTTCCTTAATCCAACAGCCCTACTTCCAAAGGGGATAACTTACTCATACAAATTCGGAATCGATCAAACTTGGCGGCGTTGGAAATATCATTCCAAGAGCTTTGCAACCATATCTATATCTACACCTAAATCATCTTGAGCTAGGAGTTATGGTCATTTGAATTTGAACAAAAACTCATTTTTCCTAACTAAACAATTTTTCCAGATTTTTCATTCTTTCCAAAAATGACTATTTCCAGTTCTTAGCTTCTTTGTAGCTATTTCAATTTGCGAGATGTTACAATATCTCCTCCTTGGGAACATTCGTCCTCGAATGAGATTACTCTTACTAGGCTAAGGGTTGTAACATCAAGTTCAAACACCCAACAAGCAAATGCAAACAAACAACATGCTCACTCATAATCTAAATAGTACTAAGAAGAGAATTAGTACCTTGGTATGCATTTTCTCCGAACTCAAAGAGATGTGGATATCTCTTCTTTATGTCCTCTTCACCTTCCCAAGTAGCTTCCTCAACAAAATGATTTCTCCAAAGGACTTTGACTGATGCTACCTTTTTTGTTCTCAACTTGCGAACTTGGCGATCGAGAATCTGGAAAAAAAATCTCCTCATAGGATAAGCTATCCTTGATCTCAATGTTTTCAGTTGGTATGATCGATGAAGGTTTGCCCATGTACTTCTTCAACATGGAGATGTGAAATACCGGATGAACCATTGCTAATTCCTGTGGTAGCTCCAATTCATAAGCTACATTGCCAATTCTCTTGGCTATGCAATAAGGTCCAATATACCTGGGACTAAGCTTCCCCTTCTTACCAAACCTCATAACACCCTTCATGGGTGAAACTTTTAACTACTTCAAACTTTAACTCCCTCTTCCTACCATCAGTGTAGGATTTCTGACGACTCTAGGTTGTTTTCAACCTCTCTTGAATGACTTTCATTTCTCCATAGCTTGATAAACTAAGTCTAGTCCTATCAACCCAGCTTTACCAATCTCAAACTATCCAATAGGAGATCTGGATCTTCTCCCTTAAAGAGCCTCATATGGAGCCATCTGGATGCTAGCATGGTAACTATTTTTGTAGGAAAACTCAATAGGAGATAGGTAATCATCCCAATTACCCTTGAAATCAATCACACCATCCACCTTGATACCTCAAAACACTATCTCCCCCTTGTTCAAAAGCCATCACTTTTTGCTTATGAACAATTGCCTTTAATTCAAGCAACAAAGAATCTTGGTCTTGCGTATCTTTTACTTCTGACACTAATGATGATTCAGCCTCATTCATCATCACCACTCTTCCTTCTGTGGAATCCATTAGTCGAACTCCTAGTCGTGCAAGTCTATGCACCTCTTTTGCTAACTCTTTCTTTTCTTCCTCAACATGGGCGGTACTACCCATAGCCAACCTGCTTAAGGCATTAGCAACAACATTAGCCTTACCTGGGTGGTAAAGAATACTCATGTCATAATCCTTGAGTAATTCTATCCACCTCCTCTGTCTGAGATTGAGCTCTTTCTAAGTAAGCACATACTGAAGGCTCTTGGGATCGATGAACACATCCATATGAACACCATAAAGGTAATGGCGCCATATTTTCAAAGCAAATACTACAGCAGCCAATTCTAAATCATGGGTTGGCTAGTTCTTCTCATGAACTTTCAACTGTCTGGAGGCATAAGCTATAACTTTGTCATTCTGCATTAACATACAACCCAAACCAACTCTAGATGTATCACAATAGACAACAAAGCCTTGCGTACCTTTAGGTAAGGTCAAAACTGGGGTAGTAGTTAACCTCTTTTTCAATTCCTAAAAGCTTTTCTCACAAGCTTCAGTCCATTAAAACTTAATTGTCTTTTGAGTCAATCTAGTCAAAGGAGACAAAATGGATGAGAACCCCTCTACAAACCTTCTATAATAGCCAACCAAACCCAAGATACTCCTAATATCAGTTGGAGATGTGGGTCTAGGCCAATTCTGCACAGCCTCAATTTTTTAAGTATCAACTCTTATTCCATCACCGAAAACTATGTGGCCCAAGAACGCCACAGACTCAAGCCAAAACCCACATTTAGAGAACTTGACATACAACTCTCTATCTTTTAAAGTCTGAAGAACTATTGTGAGATGACTAACTTGATCTTCTTCACTCCTTGAATAGATTAGTGTGTCATCAAAGAAGACGATAACAAACATATCTAAATAAGGTTTGAAGACTATATTCATAGGATCCATGAACGCTGCTGGTAGTTAAACCAAAGGACATGACCAAAAACTCATAATGACCATATTGGATTGTGAAGGCTGTGTTTGGAATATCACATTCCCTTACTCTTAGCTTATGATAGCCTGATCTGAGGTTAATTTTTGAGAAACAAGAAGCACCCTGAAGCTGATAAAAAAGACCATCGATTCTCGAAAGAGAATACTTATTCTTGATGGTAACATTGTTTAACTGACGGTAGTCTATACACATCCTAAGGAAACCATCCTTTTTTCTCACAAATAAGACCAAAGCGCCCCAAGGTGAGACACTTGGTCGAATAAGCCCTTTCTTTAAAAGGTCTTTCAACTGCTCTTTAAGCTCTTGCAACTTTGTTGGTGCCATTCTATATGGTGGAATAGATATAGGACGAGTATCTGGAAGAATGTCTATGCTGAAGTCTATCTCTCTCTCAGGAGGGACTCCAGGAAGATCATCTGGAAAGACTTCTGGAAAGTCTCTTACTACTGAAACTGACTGAATATGAGGTATCTCAACACTTGAGTCATTAACTCGGCCTAAGTGATGGACATACCCCTTAGAAACTAACTTCCTTGCCTTAAGGTACGAAATGAAATGACCCGGCACTGCTGAACTGCTTTTCCACTCTAATACTGACTCATTTGGAAACTCAAACTTGATAACTCGAGTTTTACAATCAATTGAGGCATTACATGCATGAATTCAGTCCATACCAAGAATGACATCAAAATCTATCATGTCTAACTCAATTAAATCAGCCATGGTACTTTTATGATTGATGAAAATGGAACAATAACAATAGACTTCTTTCTGCTAGAATAGAATCACCACCAGGCGTAGAAACACTGAAGGGCTCAAGATGTTTCTCTGGAAGAACATCAAAATTGAAGACTTGGATCATACCAGTGACAACATCTGGTGAATCCTTTTGCTCTCAGCGACTAGTGATAGCATAAAGATGGTTTCCTTCTCCACCTGCCCCTGAAGTCGCTCATCTTGATGTAGCTCTGTCTGGTGGAGGAATTGAACAAGACTGGGCTCTATTGCCCCCATTACTATTACTCTGTCTGCTCTTAGGACACTCTCTCATAAAATGACCATTCTGGCCACACTTGAAGCAACCAGTGGAGCTATAACGACACACCCTTGAGTGGCTCGTACCACACTTAGCACATGCAGGAGTCTTAGTACCCCTTTATGCCTTATTACCTTGCGAATGCTCATGTCTAGCTCTGAAGTTCTGGAATTCTGACTATTGTACTCACATTTGTTCCTTGGTGTAGGTGCACCAGCAGATGATTGAGCAGGTCCTTTCTACTTATGTTGGAAAGAAGACCGGTTCGTATTACTCTTTTGCTGTCCGAACTCATTCTGTGATGTCTTAGCTCTCTTGTTCTTAAACTCTTCTTTATCCCTCAGTTGGTCCTTCTCAACTTGTTGCACATAGATTATCAGCCTTGGTATGCCCATGTAACCTATTAGCATGGCTACCTTACTTCCCTTACTCGACAGACGAGCCAACCCAGCAATAAACAACCTCATTCTACTCCTCATGTCAACAACAATTTTCGGAGCATAACGGGACAATTGGGTGAATTTCAACCTATATTCATGAACGCTTAAAAACTCCTGCTTAAGTGTGAGGAACTCACGTACCTTGGTCTCTTTCAGTTCTCGGGGAAAGAAATGCCCTAAAATAGCCTCCTCAAAATAGGCCCAACTCGCAGGTAGTGCATCCTCAGCTCTACCCCCTTTCCACTGATCAAAACAAGTCCTAGCAACATTTTTCATCTGATATGCAGCTAGCTCAACTCTCACGGTATCAGTAAAATGCATCACATTGAACACCTTTTTCAGTTGCTCAATAATGTTCTCTGGATCCTCTGCAGTGCTCGAACTAGTGAAACTTGAGGGATTCATCCTCAAGAACTCACGAATCCTTAAAGTGTCAGCCTCTTCTTGTCGAGCTCCTCTCTGCTGCCCAGCTTGGTTGGTCACAACTTGACTGAGCATCCTTATAGCCTCTCTGAACTCAGTATTAGTAACTTCTCCTTGTGGTTGCACTTCAGGTGCATTGGGTAACTCTTGTTCCTTAACATTCCTCCCAGCTGGACGATCTCTAACTGCTCTTTATGGAGGCATGATTATCTGAAACACACACATGAATTAGAGGGAAACTTTTTAGAGATAAACTCTAACGCACGAAATGAATGAAAGAAGTGAAGAAATTCTTAAATATTGCAGCCTCTTAATTATATATGTGGCGTGCTTCACACCGATAAATAGAATTCTACAGACACGACTTCATGGACTCCCTAGGACTCTTGAACTCTGTACTCTGATACCAAGTTTGTCAATTCCCAAACCTACACACTAGAAGTGGCTGGCACTCGAGAACCATTGCTAGCCCCAAGTGAACCATCGGCCTGGCTTACTTAACTCAGCAGAAGACAATATTCATACTTATCACAACCAAAAACACTTAACTGAAGTGAATAATAAAATAACTGAGAAGGCTCAGAGGTTAAACCTTCATTTTATCCAAAAATGGCAACCCAAGTCTTAACAATAAGAAATGATAATGAAAAGACTCAAAGGACTAACATCTGACTTTCTATGAAGCCTCTAAAACAACTGAGATGGATGTTGGGACAACCCCACAACATCCTAATGAACTAACTAGAAAGCAATGAAAATAGATCCTCCGGAATGCAAAGAGGCTTACCGACTGACTCTGAACTGCTCACTGGATCAACGGTGCGCTGGAATGCCGATCATAGTTACGTGTGTCTGCATCATAAGACGATGCAGGCTAGCTGGCATCAGTAAATTGAATGTATAAGTTTGCGAGTTGGAATGCTAAAACAACATAGGCTTGAAAGGGAATATGAAATAAACACTTACCTTGGCTCTTCTCAACTCATGAATACTTAATTGAAATCATTTCAATATAAAGTAGTTTAAAACAAGTGCAATATAAAGAAAAGTTGTTTAAAAACATGATGTCAACTCTGTGTATATACAAGGATACAACGTAACACTGAAATGTATGTAAAAATACAATAAACTGATGTATATAAAAATATAATAACTTCTGTGGGAGTTTCTCTTACGACAACCATCACATAAGAGCTACAGTGATGATACAACGATCTACCTCACGCTACCAGTGCATCCTATAGACGGCCAGAAGTATAGGGCCTCAACTACTAAGTGGATCCAATCGTCTAAGTGAAAATGATTCATCTAAAAAGTATGACCCTTTTCTACCCATGATGGCTACATGGTTTATGGGGGATGTGGGTTCTCTGAACGCTCTCCAATATTGGTGCTCAATACTACTCCCAAAATATGATACTAGCTCTTTATGTTTAAAAACATATTTCTTCTGTGATTTGAGATTAGTGCTCAAAAACTTAGCTCAAAGGCTATCTTGGAAATCTCAGTTTCCCTTCTTGCTTAAATGTGAAAACATTTTTAAATCTCTTTGGGAATACATAGTCCCCATATACTTCTTTGGCAAAAAGAACTTTAACTTTACATCTTTACTGAACTTAAAACTTAAGTCTTAAAACAAAGTTAAAACATTTGTGAAAGACTCTTGGAAAACTTTAAGAACTTATGTTAACTTAACTATTAACTGATCTTGACTTGACTCTTAACTAATCCTTGAATTGAATTATGGATTCAGGGATTAAAATTTGGGTTTTGAAAGATCTCATGTTGTTTAGGAATGATTTTAGATAGCGACACATGAGAAAAGACCAAAAAAATCAAGATTTTAAGGTGGGTCCGCGATGCGGAGGCATAATTAACTTTTGGTTTCAAAAATGTCTTTTGTGGCAAAACACCTTGTGTCAGCTCCACGACGCGGAGCAGAATTTTTCAAAATTACGCACTAGGCGCGCAACGCGCGGCCACCCCCTAATTTCATCCGATGAAATTTCTTCTTCATTTTCCAACCCCAATTCACCCAAACTCGGTCCTTTTTATCAAATTACTTTTAGATACATATACCCAACAAATATACCTAAGAACCTAACTCGAAACGACTCTATGATGCAACGTAACGAACTCAGAAACTTCCCAACTCAGTCAAATTCAAGAACAATATATGAATTCAAGAATAGATATCAAGATCATCATTATTCAAACTCTTTTAGGTCAAATCCAAACTGAAATTAATATGCTTGGCATGTGGGAGAACGATCCCAACTTTATGAGAGCCTCACATACCTGGTAGGAATAAACCCTTGGTGAAAATCCCAACTATCTTGATCGATTTTGATGAATCTTGCCCTTTCTCCTTCTTCTTTTCTCTTCTTCTTAGCCCTAGCGTGAAATTCAAAATTCTAAAACAGACTAAAATCTGATTTGACCCATATTAAACTCCTAAAAATGGATTAAGATAATTGGCCATGAAAAGACTAAAATACCCTTTAAAAGTTTGGATTGCGCATTTCCTTAATCCAACAACCCTACTTCCAAAGGGGATAACTTACTCATACGAACTTGGCATCACGTAAACCTGGCAACGTTGGAAAGATCATTCCAAGAGTTTTCCAACCATATCTAGATCTACACCTAACACATCTTGAGTTAGGAGTTATGGTCATTTGAAGTTGACCAAAAACTTACTTCTCTTAACTTAAACAATTTTTCCAGATTTTTCATTCTTTCCAAAAATGACTATTTCCAGTTCTTAGCTTCTTCCTAGCTATCAATTTGCGAGATGTTACTTCTATATCACCATTAAGAAAAATCAGAAGGGTAAGCAATAACGACATATTCTTAAAATATAAAACTTCAAACCTCCAGACACAACGAGGTGAATAGGATATATTACCTTTTCTGAGGCAGCGAACTAGAAAACGAGCTAGTAATGGAGCTTCTTCCAACAGCACAAACGAAAAACTTGGATTGTCAACAAATGACCCCAAAACTCTGGCAGTACAAACACTATCATCCTAGATTCTTTTGCCTATTTATATTTTGTAGTTTCAGTTTTCTTCTATTTCTCTCTCTAAAGCCAACTGATTCCAAGCCAAAATAATAAAGAAGTGACTATTTATTGATGAAATTAGGGCAGATTTTTTGGGGGAAAACTGGATAGAATTGGAGAGATTCCAAATTCGAAATTCAAAATCCTTGAGAATAAGGATGACAACTCTATTCTTGTACCAAATTGTACAATTTCTCAACGGATTCAACAAAGAGACCGTCGATTTCAAGAGCAAGGATGCTCGAGCAACACGAATGCAACACCTAGCCTGATTCGAGAATATTCTCGTACGAGTGGACACAGAGAGAGGGAGAGAACGACGCGGGCTATGCACGATTGGGGTTCGCGCTGCTCGCTGGAATTTCTGGGTTCTTCACGTTCTGGAGAAGTCCCTGGCAGGGGTCGTTCGGTGTATTGTATGCATCTGTATTTTTGTTTGGGACTGTTGTACGTATCTGATGGGTTTTGAAATTGAATTTGGGCTTCTTGAAATTGTTTTGGTAGTATGGGCTAGGTAGGGCATTGGGAATGTTTAAGTGGGCTGAGAATAAGAGAAAATGGAATTGGGAATAAGAAGTGGGCCAAGTCTTTAGAATTGGGATGCTAAAAAGAGGCCAAAAGGCCCAAAATTGGTCTTTTAAGGATAAACTACCTTATTAGACATACATCACTACTATATATACTAATATTATCTTTACTTTCAAACAATTACATATATTACCACTTTTAATATTTTATATCATTTATTAATATATTATTTGAAGATACAATTAGATACCACACCCCTTAAAACTAGGATTGATTAATTATCTGCATAATTAACTTTTTCACTCCAAATCAACCACTATCTCTTAATCCTCCCTCCCATATTTATCACTCAAATTTCACCATACAATTTCATTCCAACAATAGCTA
>JAJONQ010047595.1:0-13379 GCA_036250385.1 Solanum microdontum
AGCTCGAAGCCCTTGGATTCAACTAGAAGTCAAGATCAAGATAAAGTTCAAGTTCAAGAACGATCAAGATCAAGACCACCGGATTCAAGATCAAGCTCGAAGCCCTTGGATTCAACTAGAAGTCAAGATTAAGAAAAAGTTCAAGTTCAAGAACGATCAAGATCAAGGCCACCAGATTTAAGATCAAGCTCGAAACCCTTGGATTCAACTAGAAGTCAAAATCAAGATAAAGTTCAAGTTCAAGAATGATCAAGATCAAAACCACCAGATTCAAGATCAAGATCAAAGCCCTTGAAATGAACTAGAAGTCAATATCAAGATAAAGTTCAAGTTCAAGATCAAGATCAAGATTAAGTTCAAGTTAAAGTCAAATTCAAGATCAAGCTCAAGAGCCCTTGAATTTATATTTGAAAAGGTGAATTCCGGGGAATTATAGAGATTGTAATACTCTTACTTTAAATCAATAAAATGATTGTTGCATAATTTTCTGTTCTTGACTATTGTTTTCTCGACAAGAAATTTTATTGTATACAAATTCTGGCACGCCTAGTGAGACAATTTCTACCTCTCATCTCAACTTTTCAAGCATCACAAAATATCAAAATGTCTTCCACTATAGAAGAACAACTAGCAAGCTTAACTAAAGCAATTGAAGGCCTGGCGTGTGCACACGAACAAGATGCTAAACTTTCCAAGCTAAACAATAAGATGGGTAGCATGATTAAGAGAAGATTGAGTCAAGCACCTCTGAAGGTTCCTAAAGTTCAGGATGAATGAGAGTCTTGCGTTAAGCAAACAAACACCAGAGAAATTCATATCTTTGTTGAAGGTTTGATTCCAATTGACCAATTGAAGGACTTTATCATAGAGGCTATCGAAGACAAATCTGAGTCTTCATCCAAATTTTCTCCCACATATGTAAAGCTATATACACAAAGGATTGATAACTTGAAAGTGCCTAAGGGCTATCCACCTCCTAAGCTTCAACAATTTGATGGCAAAGGAAATCCCAAACAACATATAGCGCACTTTATCAAGACTTACAATGATGATGGGACGTATGGTGATTATCTTGCTAAAGAATTCGTTCGATCTCTTAGAGAAAATGCCTTTGATTGGTACACAGATCTCGAACCTAATTCTAAAGATAGTTGGGAGCGGTTAGAGCAAGAGTTTCTTAATCATTTCTATAGCACGAGACGTGTCATTAGTATGATTGAAATGACAAAGGCTTGTCAAGGTAAAGATGAGCTAGTTGTTGACTTTATCAATCGCTGGAGAAGTCTGAGCCTCAACTGCAAAGATCGCCTTGGTGAAACTTCTAGCATTGAAATGTGCATCCAAGGTATGAATTGGGGTCTTCGCTACATTTTGCAGGGATTAAAGCCCAATACATTAGCAGAGTTGGCAACTCGTGCACATTACATGGAATTAAGCATGACTTTAAGAGAAGATCATCAATCTCATGTATGTGGACCTCATGAAGATAAAGATATAGAAGAACTTTAAAGTGGGGGCAAGGCTACATCCGAAGATGACTTTGAAGAGTCAATGTATATCTAGACTCTCCTTAACGCATGAACTTAAACTGCAAGTTTCAACGCTCCTTAACACATAAGCTTAAACTGCAAGTTACAATGCCCCTCATCGCATGAGCCTAAACTGCAAGTTATAATGTTTCTTAACACACGAGCCTAAATTGTATATCACAAAGGTCTTCAAATTTTAGTTAAATCTTCAAGCTGAAATGCACCTTGAAACACGAGCTTAAATTGTATGTCACTTAAATCTTCAAGTTGAAATGCTCCTTGAAACACGAGCTTAAACTATATGTCCTAAAGCTCCCTAAATTTGAGTTAAATCTTTAAGTTGAAATACTCCTTAAAACACGAGCTTAAATTGTGTGTAATAAAGCTCTTCAAATTAGAGTTAAATATTCAAGTGGAAATGCTCCTAAAGGTATGAGCCTAAACTGCATGTCAAACTTGGCCTGCAAGAGTATCAACTGTGTACGACACACCCAAAAAAAAAACTCTCCCAAAACAACTTTTTGACTTAATCCTCTTCACTGAGGTACGTAGGCGCTTAGAACCATATTCTAAGTTCAGTTACATGAGTGTCAAAAAACCACATGTTCCCCATTGATCTGTCACATGAAAGTTAAAGCTATGAGTAATCTTTCATAAAACTTCAGACTTGCACCAAATGGTGGTGACTCAATGGGGGCAAACCCCTATGAATAAAAGTTGTTTCAACATGAAGTCTTCAAAAATCTCCAAGTATGCAAGTAGAAGTCTTTAAATTCTCCAAGTATACAAGTTTTAAGTATTAAAATCTTCTAATTCTACAAGGTCAAGTCTTCAAATTCTTCAAGTTTGCAAGTTCAAGTCTTCAAATTCTTCATGCCTAGTCTTAGAAAGATAAAATATCTCGACAAGACTTGAAGAAGGGGGCATTTGTAGTCATTTAAAATTTATTAAATATAAATTTATAAAATGATTCGGATTATATTAAATTTATGAATATATTAGTTCAAATAAATATTATGGATTAATATAAATGAATTAATTATTTAAATCTAATAAATATAGATTTAATTAAATCCCACTCCATAAAGCCCATATGTCATGTCACTTAAATTTGATTGGCCGAAGGGAGTTCTCTTCCAATCACAACTACTCTATTTTAAAACTATAAATAGGGGTCCTCATAATTCAAAAAAGAGAACGAAGAATTCTAAACAAAAAGATAGAGAAAGCTCGTGCATCAAAAGCCACAAATTTCTCTACAAGCTACAAGTTTAAGAATTCAAGAACTCAAGAGTCCAAGAATTCAAGTGTTCAAGTTTAAAAATTGAAGATTTGAAGAAGTCAAGATCAAGATAAAGTTAAAGTTCAAGAACGATCAAGATCAAGACTGCCGAATTCAAGATCAAACTCGAAGCCCTTGGGTTCAACTAGAAGTCAAGATCAAGATAAAGTTCAAGTTCAAGAACGATCAAGATCAAGACCGCCGAATTTAAGATCAGGCTCGAAGCCCTTGGATTCAACTAGAAGTCAAGATCAAGATAAAGTTCAAGTTTAAGAACGATCAAGATCAAGACTACCGGATTCAAGATCAAGCTAGAAGCCCTTGGATTCAACTAGAAGTCAAGATCAAGAAAATGTTCAAGTTCAAGAACGATCAAGATCAAGACCGTCGGATTTACGATCAAGCTCGAAGCCCTTGGATTTAACTAGAAGTCAAAATCAAGATAAAGTTCAAGTTCAAGAATGATCAAGATCAAGACCACCAGATTCAAGATCAAGCTCGAAGCCCTTGAAATCAACTAGAAGTCAAGATCAAGATAAAGTTCAAGTTCAAGATCAAGATCAAGATCAAGATCAAGATAAAGTTCAAGATCAAGATTAAGTTCAAGTTAAAGTCAAATTTAAGATCAAGAGCCCTTGAATTTATATTTGGATATGCGAATTCAGAGGAATCATAGAGATAGTAACACTCGCACTTTAAATAAATAAAATGATTGTTGCATAATTTTCTGTTCTTGATTATTGTTTTCTCGACGCGAAATTTTATTTTCTACAATGTGATAGTTCCACAACTCAATATAGAGGTCCTCATTAAATATTTTGAGAAAGAATTTTCGATGCTCCAGATAACTGATCCATGAGCTTTTATAGACGAAAAATTGAGGAATTTACGCAATTCCTAAAACAAGGGCCTGTAGATGCGGTAATGGGTGCGAAAAAAAATGTGTGAGGCTACGTGATGGTTCCCCAACTCAATACGGAGGTCCTCATAAAGTTTTTTGAGAAAAAATTTTGGCTGCTCTGGGCGCCAGATCGATAAGCTAATACACACGAAAAAAATCAGGAATTTGCACGATTCCTTTAAAAGGGCCTATAAATACAGAAATGGCGCGTAAAAAATGGTGTGAACATACGTGATGGTTCCCCAACACAATATGGAGGTCCTTATAAATTTTTTTGGGTGCCCGGACTCTAGATCCATGGGCGAATACACACGATATATTGAGGAATTTGCTCGATTCCTAAAATAGCGATTGTAGATGCGAAAATGGGTGCGAAAAAAATGGTTCGAGCATACATGGAGGTTTTCCAACAAAATACAGAGGTACTCATAAAGTTTTTAGAAATTTTTTTTAGATACTCCGGGCGCTAGATCCATGGGCTAATACACACGAAAAATAGAGAAAATTGCACGATTCCTAAAAAAAGGCCTGAAGATGCAGAAATGGGAGCGAAAAAAAATGGTGTGAGCATACGAGATAGGTCCCAAACTAAATAAAGAGGTCCACATAAAATTTTTGAGAAAAAATTAGGATGCTCTAAGTGCCAGATCCAGGACTAATACACACGAAAAAGTGAGAAATTTGCAGAAAAAAATGGTGTAAGCATACGTGATGATTCCCCAACTCAATACGAAAGTCCTCAAAAAGTTTTTGAGAAAAGAATTTAGGTGCTCCAGGAGCCAGATCAATGGGTAACACACAAAAAATGGAGCAATTTGAACAATTTCTAAAAAAGGGCATCTAGATACGGAAATGGGCAGAAAAAAAAGGTATGAAAATACATGATGGTCCCCAACTCAATACAGACGTCCTCATAAATTTTTTGAAAAATTTTTTTGGGTACTCCGGGCGAAAGATCCATCAACTAAGACACAAAAAATTAAGGAATTTACGCAATTCCTAAAAAAAGACTCGTAAATGCGGAAATAGGCTCAAAAAAATCGTGTGAGCATACATGGTGGTTCCCCAACTCAATACAGAGGTCCTCATACAGTTTGTTGAGAAAAAATTTTAGGTGCTCCGAACGCCAAATCCATGGGCAAATACACAAGAAAAATGAGGAATTTACCAGATTCCTAAAAAAGGTCCTACAGATGCCGAAATGAGTGCAAAAAAAATGGTGTGAGTATACGTGGTGGTTCCCCAACTAAATACGGAGGTCCTCAAAAACTTTTAGGAGAAAAAACTTTGGGTGCTCCAGCGCCAGATCCATGGGATAATACACACAAAAAATTGAGGAATTTGCGCGATTTCAAAAAAAGCATGTAAATGCGAAAATGGGCGCAAAAAAATGGTGTAAGCATAAGAGATAGTTCCCCAACTCAATACAGAGGTCCTCATAAAGTTTTTAGAAAAAAAATTAGGTACTCCAAGCGCCAGATCCATGGGCTAATACACATGAAAAATTGAGAAATTTGCGCGAATAAAATGGTGTGAATATAGGTGATGGTTCCCCAATTCTCATAAAAGCTTTAGGGGAATTTTTTTTGGGTTATCCGGGCGCCAGATCTATGGGTTAATACACACGAAAAATGAAGGAATTTGATCAATTCCTAAACAAGGGAATATAGATGCGGAAATGGACGCAAAAAATGGTGTGAACATACGTGAAGGTTCTCCAACTCAATACAGAGGTCCTTATAAATTTTTTGAGAATTTTTTTTTGGTTGCTCTAGACACCAGATGCATGGGCTAATACACAAGATAAAACTAAGAAATTTGCGTGATTCTTAAAAAAGGCCTTGTAAATGCAGAAATGGGTGCGAAAAAAGTGATGTGAGTATACGTGATAGTTCTTCAATTCAATACGGAGGTCCTTATAAAGCTTTTTGAGAAAACAATTTGGGTGCTCCGAGCGCCAGATCCATAGGCTAATACCCACGAAAAAATGAGAAATTTTCCTGATTCCTAGAAAAGGGCCTGTAGATGCGGAAATGGGCTAAAAAAAATTCTGTGAGTATAAGTGGTGGTTACCCAGATAATTACTTTGGTCCTCATTAAGTGTTATGAGAAAAAAAATTTGGGTACTCTAGGCGCCAGATCAATGGGTTAATACACACGAAATATTGAGGTACCTGCGCGATTCCTAATAAAGGGCATGTAGATGCGGAAATGGGCACGAAATAACTGGTGTGAGCATTTGTGATACTTCCACAACTCAGTACGGAGGTACTCATAGAGTTTTTGTGAAAAAAGCTTAAGGTTCTCTAGGTACCAGATCCATGGACTAATATACACAAAAAATTAAGGAATTTGCGCGATTCCTAAAAAAATGCTTGTAGATATGGATATGGGCATGAAAGTCATGGTATGAATGTACGTGATGGTTCCCCAACTCAATACGTAGGTCCTCATAAAGTTTTTTGAGAAAAAAATGTTGGGTTCTTCAGGCGCCAGATCCATGTGCTAATACACAAGAAAAATAGAGAAATTTGCGTGATTCCTAATAAAGGGCCTGTAGATGCAAAAATGGGCACGAAAAAAATTGTGTGAGCATACGTGCTAATTCCCCAACCCAATACGGAGGTCCTCATAAATTTTTTTGACAAATTTTTTTTGAGTGCTACGGGCGCCAGATCCAGGGTCTAATACACACGAAAAATTGTGGAATTTGTGTGATTCCTAAAAAGGGGCCTGTAGATGTAGAAATGAGCGCGAAAAAAAATAGCGTGAGCTTACGTGATGGTTTTCCAACTCAATACAGAGGTCCTCATAAAACTTTTTGAGAAAAAAATTTGGGTGCTTCGGGAGTAAGATCAATGGGCTAATAAACACAAAAAATTGAGGAATTTGCGTGATTCCTAAAAAAGGCATGTAGATGCAGAAATGGGCGCGAAAGAAATGGTTTGAGTTTACGTGATGGTTCTCCAAGTCAATGCGGAGGTCTTCATAAAGCATTTTGAGAAAAAAATATTGGGTGCTCTGGGTGTCAGATCCATGGGCTAATACAAATGAAAAATTGAAGAATTTGCGCGATTTTTAAAAAAGGGCTCGTAGATACGGAAATGGGCATGAAATTATGGTATGAGCATACATCATGTTTCCCGAACTCAATACGGAGGCCCTCAGTAAATTTTTTGAGAAAAAAAATTTGGGTTCTTAGGGCGCCAGACACATGGTCTAATACACAGGAAAAATTGAGGAATTTTCACGATTCCTAAAAATTGGCATGTAAATGCTCTAAAGAGCGTGAAAAATATAGTGTGAATATACTGATGGTTCCCAACTCGATACAAAAGTCCTCATTAATTTTTTTGAGAAACACATTTTGGGTGCTGCGGGAACCAGATCCATGGGCTAATACACATGAAAAATTGAGGAATTTGAGCGAATCTTAAAAAAGTGTCTGTAGATGCGGAAATGGACGCGAAAAAAATTATGTGAGCATACGTGATGGTTCCCTACCACTATACGAAAGTCCTACTAATGTTTTTTGAGGAAAAACTTTGGATTCTCTGGGCGCCAGATCCATGGGCTAATACACACGAAAAAATTGAGAAATTTGCTCGATTCCTAAGAAAAGGCAAGTAGATGCAGAAATGGGCGCGAAAAAATGGTGTGAGTATACGTAATTGTTCTCTAACTCAATACAAAAGTTTTATAAAAAAAATGATAAAAACTTTCGGGTTCTTTAGGTGCCAGATCTATAAGCTAATACATATGAAAAATTGAGGAATATGCACGATTCCTTAAAAAAGGCATGCGCCTGAAAAAAATTGTGTGAGCGTAAATGATGGTTCCCCAACTCAGTACGGAGGTCTTCACAAAATTGTTTGAGAAAAAAAATTTGAGTGTTTCGTGATCCATGGGCTAATACACACGAAAAATTGAGAATTTGCGCGATTCTTAAAAAAAAGCTTATACATACGGAAATGGGCGTGAAAAAAATGGTGTGAGTATACTAATGGTTCCCAACTCAATACGGAGGTCCTCATTAAATTTTTTAAGAAAATTTTTTTGGGTGCTTCGGGCGCCACATTCATGATCTAATACAGAGGAAAAATTGAGGAGCTTGCGCACTTCCTAAAAAAGATCATATAAATGCGGAAATGGGCGTGAAAAAAATGGTATAAGTATACTAATGGTTCCCAACTCAATACAAAAGTCCTCATTAAGCTTTTTTAGAAAAACATTTTTGATGTTGCAGGCATAAGATCCATGGCCTAATATAGAGGGAAAATTGAGGAATTTGCCGCGATTCTTTAAAAAGGCTATAGATGCAAAAATGATCGTGAAAAAAATTTGTGAGCATACGTGATGGTTCCCTAACTCTATACGGAGGTCTTACTAAAGTGTTTTGAAAAAATACTTTAGATACTCTGGACGCCAAATCCATGGGTTAAAACACACGAAAACATTGTGAAATTTGCACGATTCCTAAAATAGGGCCTGTAAATGCGAAAATGGGCGCGAAAAAATTGTGTGAGTATATATGATGATTCCCCAACACAATACGGAAGTCCTCATAAAGTTTTTTGAGAAAATTTTCTGGATGCTTCTGACGCCAAATTCATGAGCTAATACACATGAAAAATTGAATTTGCGCGATTCCTTAAAATAAGCCTGTAGATGCGGAAATGGGCTTGAAAAAAATGGTGTGAGCATACGTGATGATTTCCCAACTCAATATGGAGGTCCTCACAAACCTTTTTCAGAAAATTTTTTTGGGTTCTCCGGGCGCTAAATCTATGGGCTAATACACACGAAAAATGAAGGAATTTGCGTGATACCTAAAAAAGGGCTGGTACATGCAGAAATGGGCGCGAAAAAATGGTGCGAGCATACGTGATGGTTCCGCATCTCAATACGGAGGTCTGCATAAAAGTTTTTGAGAAAATAATTTTGGTTGCTCGGGGCGCCAGATGCATGGGATAATACACATGAAAATTGAGGAATTTGAATGATTCCTCAAAAAGGGTCTTCAGAAGTAGAAATGGCCGCGAAAAAAAATGATGTGATTATACGAAATGATTTTCCAACTTAATAAGGAGATCCTTATAAAGTTTTTTGATAAAAATATTTTGGGTTCTCTGAACGCAGAGTCATGGGCTAATACACAAGAAAACTTGAGAATTTGCACAATTCCTAAAAAAAGGCTAGTAGATGCGGAAATGGGCACGAAGAAAATGGTTTAAGCATACGTGATGGTTCACCAATTCAATACAAAGGTCCTATTAAAGTTTTTTGAGAAATTTTTTTTGGAGTGCTCTGGGCTATAGATCTATTGGCTAATACAAACGAAAAATTAATAAATTTGCGCGATTTCAAAAAATGAGCTTGTAGATGTGGAAATGGACGCGAAAAAATGGTGTAAGCATACGTGATGGTTCCCCAACTCAATACTGAGGTCCTCATAAAGTTTTTTGAGAAAAAAAATTTGGGTACTCCGGGTTGCCAGATCCATGGGATAATACACATGAAAAATACAAAAATTTACACGAATATTTTTTTTATGAGGATAAAATTGGCTCGAAAAAAATGGTGTGAGCATACGTGATGGTTCCCCAACTAAAGACGGAGGTCCTCATATAGTTTTTTGAGAAATTTGTTTTGGGTGCTCTAGGCAGATGATCCATGGGTTAATATACACAAAAAATTGAGGAACTTGCATGATTCTTACAAAAGAACCCGTAGATGCGGAAATGGGCGTGAAATAAATGGTATGAACATACATGGTGGTTCCCCAACTCAATACGGAGGTCCTCATAAAGTTTTTTGGGTGCACCAGTCGCCAGATCTATGAGCTACTACACACTAAAAATTGAGAAATTTGCGCGATTCCTCATAAAGGGCATGTAGATGAGGAAATGGGTACGAAAAAAATGGTGTGAGCATAGGTGGTGGTTCCGAAACTCAATACGGAGGTCCTTATAAAAATTTTTGAGAAATTTTTTTTGGGTGCTTCTGGCGCCAAATCCATGGACACACGAAAATTGAGGAATTTGCATGATTCCTAAAAAAGAGCCTGTATATGCGGAAATGGGTGCAAAAAATGGTGTGAGCATACGCGATGGTTCCCCAACTCAATACAAAGGTCCTTGGAAAGGTTTTTGAGAAAAAAATTGGGTGCTCCGGGTACTAGATCCATGGGCTAATACACACAAAAAATTGAGGAATTTGTGTAATTTTTTTAAAAAGGCATAGAGATGCTGAAATGGGCGCGAAAAAAATGGTGTGAGTATACGTGATGGTTCCTCAACTCAATACGGATGTCCTCATACAACTTTTTGACAAAAAAAATTGTGTGCTCCAGGAGCCAGATCCATGGGCTAATTAATACACATGAAAAATTGTGAAATTTGCATGATTCCCAAAAATGGCTTGTAGATGCGGATATGGGCGCAAAACAATGGTGTGAGCATACGTGATGGTTCCCCAACTCAATATAGAGGTCCTTGTAAAGCTTTTTGAGGAAATTTGTTTTTGATGTTTCGGGCGTCAGATTTATGTGCTAATACATACGAAAAATTGAGGAATTTGCGCGATTAATAAAAAATGGCCTGTAAATGCGGAAATGGGGGCAAAAAAAATGGTGTGAGTATACATGATGGTTCCCTAACTCAATACGGAGGTCCTCATAAAGTTTTTTCAGAAAAAAATTTTGGGTGCTCTGGGCGCCAGATCAACGGCCTAATATACACGAAAAATTGAGAAACTTGCGCGATTCCAAAAATGGATTGTAAATGCGGAAATGGGTGCGAAAAAAATGGTGTGAGTATACGTGATTGTGTCCCCAACTAAATACGGAGATCCTCATAAATTTTTTTAAGAATATTCTTTTGGGTGCTACGGGCGTCAGATCCATGCTTTCAAAAAAGTGCATATAGTAGTTTTGTGTTTTCGAGCTAAAGTTCTAGCACAAGAAACTCGAAGTATATACTTTATTCGATGTAAAGTCTTTTTTTTTTTGGAAGATTCACTATAATAATGAAAAAGATTTATGCATATACGCCCAAATCGGTCAATAATATCAGAATCTAATAAATCGGACCAAACTGATTTACTAATGGGATGCCTTAATACGGTACAAAAGTGTGCTTTAGCTAATGATCCAATCAAAGGAATAATTGGAACAAGGGAATAATACACACAAAAAATTGAAGAATTTGGCGATTCCTAAAAAAGGGAATGTAGATGCGGAAATGGGCACGAAAAAATGGTGTGAGCATACGTGATGGTTCCACAACTCAATACGGAGATCCGCATAAAGTTTTTTGAGAAAATAATTTTGGGTGCTCCGGGCGCCAGATCAATGTACTAATACACACGAAAAATTGAGAAATTTGTGCGATTACTAATAAAGGGCTTGTAGATTCACATCTAAACATCTACATTTTTTATCACAAACTTGAAAATTCCTTCTTTGTTTCTTAATTAAACTTCGTATCAATTCAAACTATACATTATATAATTGGAACAAAGAAAATATATATTTGTTCTCTTATTTTTTTGTGTACAATTTGGATACACCAATTGAACAAATGACAATCTAGACTTTTAAGAAGAGAAGTTTCAGGTTGAACAGAATCATAGAAGGAACTTCTTCAGTTTTAGCTCTTGGTAGTATCAAGTTTGAGCATTGCTATGGAGAAGCCAATAAACTTGCAGACTGGCTAGCAAAGATGACGATGAACTCTCAAACTAACAACATTTTTCTTTCGACTCAACAACTTCCCAAGGTCGCAAAAGGACTTTTCATTATGGATAAGAGACAAGTCCTGAGTATGAGGTCTAAAATTGGGAAGGAAATTTTTTTTGTTAGTTAGACTTCTCTTCTTGATGTAGTATTGATGGGCAATAAGCAGATTTTTTTGTTGTTAGCCCATTTTTTATGGATAGTTTCTTTGAGCAAATTGTAGGAATAGTAAACATATAAATCATATGTGATTTATAGTTACAGTTTTGCTATTTGCGCTCCATAGCAAACTATGTGTTCTATGGAGCATCTGATTTGTATAAATCACAAGCAGATATCTCGTTTGTATAAAAGTGTAATGATTGTATATGTATATCGGTTAGATAATTGTATATATGTAACTATTATGTATATGCATCAATGATTTTGTTTGTATATCTGCATAAAATTTGAATTTGTATACAATTGAATAGAATTAAAATATTTGTCTATCAAATCTCCCTCTTTCTCTCTTGCTCTCTCTCGAACACAAATCATACATTGTAATTTGTATAATTTGTGTTTGTATAAAGCGAGAAACAAAGAAAGGCAAAAGAGAACTAGACTGGGGAAGATTTGTATTTATATAATTATACATTTGTGCTTGTATAAAGTGAGAGAGGTGAGCGAGAGAGAGAGGGGCGAGCAAGATTCCATAGTGGCGAGCGAGATTCTCTGAATGACAAAGTGTTTGTTACGAATTAGAATTAAATGAAACTATAGTTATATCATTTATTTTGAATTAATAGTTTGCTATAATGCACAATTTTCCCTAGTTTCTATCCATGTGTTGTATTTAAACTTTTGTGATGAAACACAACACCTTTAGTGCTACTGGATTATAAAAGAAAAGAAAAAAGAGAAGTCTCAATATATTTGATAGATAGTTCCTGTGATCAGAGGCGGACCCACCTCTCTAGGTGGGGTGCACGTGCACTCATTAATTTCAGAAAAAAAATCATGTATATATATATAGAGAGAGAGATTGACAGAAATTAGGATATAATTAACGGTGCACTCATGAAAAACATAGGACTGCCATTGTTCTGCAAGTACAAGCTAGAGTATCCACATGCGAGACCTGAGTTTGAATCTAGCTAGAGTGTTATTTCACTTTTTTATTTGAAGTTTATCTTAGAGCTCATATTTGAGCTAAGGTAATATCGGTACACCAAAAGTCTTCAAATCCCGATTCGCCTTTGCGTGTGATTAATTACATATTGGATTAGTTATTTTTAGTCAATACCACAACTAAAATGGTTCAGAGGGAATATCATGATGTGAATTCCGGATCTAACCAGAGTCAAATTTACATATATATATATATAATGCTCACACATCCGTAGTTTCTCTTTTGCTTTAATTATGTATCATAGTTTTTGTTGAAGAATTTATGATATGAAACAAATTAAAATATGGTTAATTTATGCACCCATCGATGCAATTTCTCAAATTCCAAGGTTATATCATCCTTTTCTTAAGAATTACCAAATCATAATTAGTATAAAAATAATTGTACCATCGATGAATAATTACGAGTTAAGAAAAGTTTAAAGAAGAAAATATCATGTATTACTATATGAAGATTGGGTGGTAACACAAGCAACCACAAATGTTCATTACAAGACTACAATATATAAGTACTCCAACAGACACAAATACAAAAGAAAAGAGACAACATAGATAATGATGGATCAAACTCGATCGATATGTATCCATCTTATTCTTCATCTCCGTAAGCTATATATAGACTTTAGCTTTAATTTTGTAATGACCCGAAAGGTCATTTTGGTAATTTTTCGTGGAAATGACTATTTTGCCCTTTCGGTAGTTGCCCCGAGTCCCATGTTTTGTGGTTGTAAAGTTGGTTTGAGGAAAAGTTGGTAAAAAGTT
>JAJONQ010047596.1:0-17153 GCA_036250385.1 Solanum microdontum
CGACCCACTCCTTAGGCCATCAGTCTAGTGGTCTTGGTTTCGCGACCTCCCTCTCGGGCAAGCCGAAAACACATGGGTGGCTTTGTATTTGCAACTACAAACCCTTTAGGTTAAACCACAACCACTAGGTGAAATCACCATTAAACTACATCTAACCTATCATCAAGCAAGACCCAATAATAATATCAACACATATTTGCTAAATCACATCCCGAGAATGGGGGTTTTAGCCACATATCAAGAAATAACAAAATACACCTAAAATGATAGTAAAATTAAATGGGTATAAGAAATTAAACCTTGTTTTAAGAAAAGGACGAAGAATGGAGATGACCCACTTCCAACTTGGGGAAGATGAAATCTTTCTCTCTTCAAGTCTCCCACAAAACCCTCTCCAAACTTGAGAGAAAAATATCCAAAAAAAACTATTCTATTTTGGAAATTAAAATTAAAGTTCGACTCTCTAAAATTAATAACAAGTTCAGTATTTATAGACTTCAGAAAATAGCGTTGGCGGATCTTTCGGCGAAGTTAGTCGATATCGCCAAATGACTTCGGCGACTCGCCCTTCGTCTGTCTCATCACCGTTTCGTGCTTGCCTTCAGCACCTTCACGTTTTGGACCATTGGGCGGTATAGTACTACTTTGCAGAACTATTCGACGAAGCCCCGACTGCTCCCTTCATCGCCTTTTTGATCCTTTTCCTTCAGGGCTTTGCGTACTGGAACAAATGGCGGAGTAAATCTCTTCGGCGATTCGCCAAAGGTTCTTGGCGATGCTCATGCTTCAGCTTCTTCGTTCTTTTCAGTCTTTTTGTTCCTTTTTGCTCCTAAGTGTCCATGCTTCCACTAAAACTTCAAATACCTGAAACTTAAGAGTTTTCATCAGATATTGAGGCAAAATAAGCATTCGAGGACACTATTTCTATCAAAATATTTCCCTTCTTTTCCTTTATCGATTCTTTTTCTAGTGCTTCTAAGTCACCTTTTTATTCACCTTAATGGATTGCTTGGAAACCCGATTTCCTTCGTACCTTATTCCACAGTTTTTTTTTTTTGAATTGAAGGGGTTTCCACTTATACAATCTCATGGGTTAGGGGGGAACTTTTTCTTGCACTTTAAGAGGATTGTAGGTAGTGGGTCAAGTAAGGTCTAGGGTTCATCAAGGTTTCTCCAAAGAAAGGTAAGGCTCAAAGGGTGTTCAAAAGAGTTTCACACTCACGGGTAGGCCACAAAAGAGGTATATGTCAAATTTGGCTCACAATCTTTAAAGTTGCCTAAGATCATTTCAAGAGGACACCTTTCTAAATCAATCAGACTAACAGGGAAAATTATAGGTTTATTCATGCATGGTTCAAAGCAAGCTAATCACACAAGGCATCGACACTTAAGTCAAACAAGACTACACACTTTCACTAGTGTGCAATGGTCATTACAAGAGATTCAATTCGATAAATGGCTAATCACAACGAGATGCAACGAGTTCACATATTGTCTATGCAACTTCATTTGGCCACGTCATAGCCATACATTCATGTTCATTTTATTAAGAGCACTATTCAAGTCATCGGTATTGATCGAAATCGAGACTTAAATTCTTGCAAAAGAACAGCCACATTCAACTCACGAGGGGTGGCAAAAATGTGTAAAAAATTCAAAAAATTTTGAAAGGGTCAAAATCATTTTGCAATTAAAAGTTAACGGAGCCACAAGCTCAAACATCCACAGAAAAAATAGTATTTAACACAATTATAAACAGACAACCCAAATGTACACCAAAACACAAGTACGAGTAAAAAGTAGCACACACAGGTGGGCCTCACCCCACCACAAATCCAAAACATTTGTCTTCAAATGCAAGTAATAAATATCCAAAGATTTGAAAGATAACTAAGAATAGAGAGGGAGGTAAAGAGGGTATCCTGGCTATGCAATTGCTTCATCTGTCATGGCATCAGTATCCAGAGTGACCACCAGAAGGGCCAGCTCCACTGGATCCCGTAGCAGGAGACTGTGCTAAAGAAGCTTGCACAACAGCATTTATCATGATTTCTTCAGTCTCGGCTATGTCGTTCGCTGTAACTTCCTCAAACATCTCTTCGTCAGTATCTTCCTTTGGTTCAGGATCGGCTATATGCTCCTTTCCATCTCCATGCCCTGTGGTAATTAGAGATACTTCGGGCCTATTTGGAGTCTCTATTGTTCCAAAGACCATGGATACCTCGGTGGAGTTCATGTGGTCTATATCATTTCGTAGTTCAGCAATGGCAGCTTTTAAAGTTGTCACCTCCTCTGTGGACCCTTAGTTATGCTCGCACACTGTTATTCTTGCCGCTAGGGCATCAATGGTAGTGCTCAAAGGTGTCACAGCATCAGTCAAGGCAATCTGAATCATGTCTGGAACAGAGGCCTCTAGGTTCGTAGCTCGACGATCGACAAAAAGAGCCAGTTGTCCCATCCAGAGTAGAGATGCCCGGGTGAGTGGAAGTCGGGAATCAGTAGCAACAGTAGTGGGTTTTGGCCATCGTGCAGCAACAGAAGAATCTGGAAGATCAACATGAGTAACAGTGGCAATGGATATACCTGAAGGTCCAATGTCGGAGTAGACAAATGTGTCTCTGCATGTGATGATTCTGTGTTTACTATCTTCATTGATACTGCCTTTTGCTTTTCTACCTTATCCTTAAGATACTCGGCTTCGATCCTTTGGATATTAGTAGAGGCTGTAGGAATCACTTCTATGTCCTTCCTAATATACCAAGGCACCTAGGCTCGTTTGCATAATTTTGTGATCAAGACTAGAAATGGAAGTGAGGTTCGACTCTGTCTTGCACGCTTGAGTATCTTTGAAGCAATGATTGTACCCAAGTATATCCGAGTCTCCTCTATGATGCAACCCAAGCAGGTTGCCTTGGCAAGGCGAAGGATCGACTCATTTTGGGATGACATAATTATGCTATTGATAAAATCGAACCAGAACCTTTCGGCTATGTTTAGTTCTTTATTTTCAATCGGAACTCCTTCCGCCGCCCACTTTGGAGTTTCATCTGCAATTAGTGGGGTTAACCACTCTTTCATCTCTTCCATCTTCTTTGTTCTAATCATATACTAGTAGTGATCCCCAATATTTGTGGGCATGCCCAAGACTGCATTGATTTCCATATTATCACACTTTACTCTCCTGCCTCAGACAACCACATAGCTAACTTCTCTGAAGGCTGCTGCTAGTTTCTTTTGATGGGGTATTATTACACTATATGCACTGTAGAACTCTCTTACCCAGTTTGGAATATAAGGGCCACGGGGTTTAGTGAAGATTTGGAAATTGTGGTATCTCAGACACTTCATTATCTCTAGGTATCTATCTATAACCCCATCTATGGACAGACGCTTTTCTTCCAGAATTGTCCTCAACCCCTTAGCCTATTCTCGATTTGATTTCTACGGAGGACCTTGTATGAGAGGTGCTAATACCAGTGTCAGTGCTGGAACTGGAGGTGAAGTAATTGTAGGCTGGGGAGTCCTGGCCATGGGTGAATCATTCTATATCTTAACTCATCGCTCAACCCTGTCTGATAATTCATAGGCCTTGTGTTTGCCTTTCCCTTTCTCGCAAGTTTTGGAAAGTTTAGCAACTTTGCTTCTGAATGTATCTGCATCCTTGCTCATTGTAATCCCTTTTGTTCTATCTTGGGGTGGCTTGCTTCTCCTGCAACTTTAGATTTAGCCATTTCTGCAAAGAATTCGAAAGAAGTCAGAACAACTAGATTGAGTTTTAGAGAGACACAATTTCAGCAGGATTTGCCAAATAGCTTTGCGAATTACCGAATGGTTCGGCGAGTTTGCCTTAGCGCTTAGAATAATCTAAATTCATCAGAAAGTTTCATCACACGACATTGGATAAAATTACTTAAATTTGAGAGCATCCATACCAAAATTAAATGCAGGGTTTGGAGAGCCAACCTTTTAGGCAGATTAGATCAAGACTGTGATACTAAGCAGCAGGTTATTACAAATCCAAGCACCACTCAAACAGCTAAAATACTTACGCTTTGCAAAAATTCTGGAAATACTAAGTAGGTGTGAATTTCACGAGAATCGAGAGTGAGGGGTATGAGAAAAAAAAGTTGAAAGTTAAGGCCCGTGGTTTTATAAATCCCATCCAGATCTAACCCATTCGACGACATTATTTGGATTTGCTTAGCTACTCGGCGATCCACCGAGTGTTCATCTACCTCACCGAGTTTTACAGGACCCTTAACCAAAGTGAGGATCCAAACGGTGGTCTTTGTAGCGATCGCTGATCTAATCGGCGTTTCGCCAATTGAATTTGAGTAATTCATCTAGCACTTTTCACAAACTTTTCACGCTCCATTCCTACAAAATCAAAACACCTTTATTTCAAAAATAACAAACTTAAAGTAGTTAAGGATTTTGGGTTGCCTCCCAAACAGCGCCTTAGTTAACGTCGTGGCACAATGCAGGTGAGCACCTAACTTTCACTTTTGGAGTTAGGCAAAACATCATTTGGCCACCCCTTGTCTTATGCCTGACGGAGATCAGGCATTATGTGACCCAAGAGAGTTTTAATTAGTTGGGTAGTTCTAGAGTAAGAACTGCTCATCTGATTTAGCGCTTCTACATTTTCTCTAATCTTCTCTAGCACTCTATCTTGCTCATTTAGCTTTCGAAGGATGGTTAATAACATATCTTCGATATGTTTATTTTCAATGTCCATTGACCTGCCCTGCTCAGTAGGTAGTCTGCATTTGCTCTTTTCTTTGGACATAACTTCTAGTTCCTCAATCTTTTGGGTCAAGTTATTCATCTAACCTAGCAAAATGATTAAATGCTGGTCCTTCTCAGTATCCTTGTTGGTTTTAGCCACAAGGTCAAGGAATTTGGTTGCGGTCTCATAGGAGTATTTATCGCGATCGCCTGGCATAAGTCGGTCGATTAACTCTCTGTTTTCGGGACTCAGACCCCTATAGAAGCATTCCAGTAGAACTAAATCATAGATTTCATGAGTTGGACATTGTATCAATAGTGTTTTAAACCTCAACCACGACTCATGAAAAGGTTCTCCTCCTAGATGATTGAAGTTTAGGATGTGATCTATGAATCTCATCACTTTTACTAGGAGGTGCTCCATTGGTCCACCATCCCCATCAAGTATACTCATTATCCTGTCTCAACACACAGACAAACCAGACAAAACTAAAAATTAGATAAGTAGACTACGACTAAGAAGAACAAAAATTCTATTAATCAAAAAAATCTCAAATAACACCACTCCCCGGCAGTGGGGCCATTTTGATGCTTATCGTGACCAACGATACTAACCTACGGTATGAGTGTCTACGATTGTCGATAGTATAGTAACCCAACTAAAGGTTGGGGTCGTGTCACAAGGGAGTGATTTTGAGAATTGATAGACAAATAAAATTAAGCTCTAACTAGTCGTAGCTAAAGACATTAACGAACAAAAATATGGTAAATTAAAGGGGGTGACACGAAAGTGTCAAATATCAATTTGGGGCTTTTGTCACAAGTAGTAAAAATAGCAAAAATTAACAAGAAAATCAAGTATGGGGAAATGCTCTTGGGTGTGACCGCAATACAAGTTGAGATAAGTAGTTGGGTACATACTTTTGAAAGGAAATTTGTAAGATAATAGTGACTAGGCTAAGCTTTAAAGGGAAATAAGTTCCCTCTCAGGCAACTTACCCCGTTTCAAATGCAATCCTCTCAGACACCCATTTGTCGCATGAAGACCAACCTACGCCTTACCCTACTCACTCTCTCAAGCTGAGTGTTAGGATATGGGACTAGGGCTCACCCTCTCGGGCTGAACCTCATGTCGACTCACTCCTTTGGCCATCAGACTAGTGGTCTTGGTTTCGCGACCTCTCTTTCGGGCAAGCCAAAAACACATAGGTGGCTTTGTATCTGCAACTACAAACCCTTTAGGTTAAACCACAACTACTAGGTGAAATCACCATTAGACTACATCTAACCTATCATCAAGTAAGACCCAACAATAATATCAACACATATTTGCTAAATCACATTCCAAGAATAGGGGTTTTTAGCCACACATCAAGAAATAACAAAATACACCTAAAATGATATTAAAAACAAATGGGTATAAGAATTTAAACCTTGATTTAAGCAAAGGAAGAAGAGTGGAGAAGACCAACTTCCAACTTGGGGAAAATGAAATACTTATCTCTTCAAGTCTCCCACAAAACCCTCTCCAAACTTGAGAGAAAAATATCCAAAAAGTACTATTCTATTCTGAAAATTAAAATTAAAGTTTGACTCTCTAAAATTAATAACAAGTTCAGTATTTATAGACTTCAGAAAATAGCGCTGCGGATCTTTCGGCAAAGTTAGTCGATATCACTGAACGACTTGGATGACTCGCCTTTCGTCTGTCTCATTGCCGTTTCGTGCTTACCTTTAGCACCTTCACGTTCTGGACCATTGGGCGGTATAGTACTGCTTCGCGGAACTATTCGGCGAAGCGCCAACTGCTCCCTTCATTGCCTTTTTTATCCTTCTCCTTCAGGGCTTTGCGTACTGGAACAAATGGCAGAGTAAATCCCTTTGGTGAATCGCCAAAGGTTCTTAGCGATGCTCATGCCTCAGCTTCTTCATGCTTTTCAGCCTTTTTGTTCCTTTTTGTGCCTAAGTGTCCATACTTCCACTAAAACTTCAAATACATGAAACTTAAGAGTTTTCATCAGATATTGAGGCGAAATAAGCATTCGAGGACACTGATTTCAAAATACAACCCTAAATGAGTCCAATTTGTGGACTCATCAGCGTCCAATGTCAATAGTAATCCTTGCCAAATCATGGAGGTGTCACTATCAATATGATAGAGACAGATGATAATTGGTGTGTGACGAAGGCAATAGTCCGGATTGCTCCCTATGAACTGGAAAGGGTTGTAGCTTCATTGAGCATTAGAGAGAAGAAGAAGTTTGTGATTTTGACACCCGAGAAGGTTGTTGCCTTGGTGCCACGAGAAACTCTTGACCGACCAAAGTTTGTGATCGAAACGGCTGTTACCCTGGGTATGACCAGATACGGCAGGTGCTACACACCAGAAGAGTTAATCCAGAGAGTACAAAAGAAAGATCAGTCTAAAAGGACGATTAGTAAAGCAGAAGCAGAGGAGTTCTGGAGAAAGATGCAACCGAAAGATTATGATTGTGAAGCATCTGGAAAAGACGCCGGCTCAGATTTCTATATGGGCTTTATTGATGAGTTCACAGTTGCATAGGCAGGCTCTGATGAAGGCTCTGGATGACACTTATATGCCTGTGGGGACCAACAACGACAATCTAGCTGCCATGATAAACCAGACCATTCGAGGACACCAAATTAGTTTTTGTGAGGAAGAGATGCCCTTTGAAGGCAGGATACACAACAAAGCTCTGCACGTCACCACTATGTGTTAAGACAAGATAATAAATCGCGTCTTGGTCAATGATGGGTTCGGTCTCAACATCTGCCCGCTTTTGACTCTCAAGCAGCTGAAATTCGACATGGGAAAGCTTCACCAGAACCAAGTCAATGTGAGGTCTTTTGATGGAGTGCAAAGAGACATATTGGGTGTGGTAAACTTGGATATTCAGGTGGGTCCTACGAAATTTAACGTGGAGTTCCAAGTGTTGGATATCAACACCAGTTACAATTTGCTTCTGGGAGATCATTTATCCATATAGCTGGGGATGTACCTTCTACCCTTTACCTACTAATGAAATTTGTTTGAAAGGACCAGGAATTGGTCATTTATGGTGAAGGGAGCCATTCCAATAGGTATGCACCAATCGTTGATGATGTCTCTCGAGGTTGTGATTTCTACACGGTAGAGCTGGTAAATGCCACTGGTGATGACTTGGCTCCACAGCCTCCTATGCCTTCTGTGTACAAGATGATTGCTACTGTTATGCTCTGGAGCGATTTCGAACCAGGTTTTGGATTGGGAAAGCATTTTCAAGGAATTGTCGAGCCTATCCAGATTCCCGCCAAAAGAGTATTAGTTTGGGGTATGTCCCCACAGATGATAAAGAAGAGATGAAGAACAAAAGTGTTGATCAAGCATTGGCCAGGCCAATTCCTCATCTATACCAATCATTTCCAGTACAAGAGTATGTCGACGATGATGGTCTCGAGAAAGGAATCTGGGGCCTTTTTATAGAGATTGATGCGGTCATCAAGGAAGAGGCTGGGACATCGGGCATCCATGATGAAGAACCTGAGAAACAATTACAAAATTAGACCTCCACACCACTCCTGATTTCCCTCTCATCTGGGTAGAAAGGACATGTGTTTTTGTTTGTTTTTAAAATTGGTGGTAGTCCGGAAAAGGCCCGAGACCCACCCTTTATGCAGTTTTTATTTTTTTGAAGTTTTTAAATTCCCTTGTGATGTTTAAAAAGGCAAAATGGCGCTTGGCCGTGGCCAAAGTTTGTTCTTGTTTTTCAATTTAAATGAAATCCTCTTTTATCAAAATTTGTTTACTTACCTATTTATATTTTATTTTCCTAACTCTGTTTGTTTATAATTTCAGTAATATTAATTTAAAACCTACCAATGTCATGTCATGAACCGAGTGAACAAAATAAGGCAAGTTATCATGAGTGCGAGGAATATGAAGAAGAAAATGAGGTACCCGAACATGTTGCCGAAGAGTTTTGAAAATTTGAGAATCAACACAAGTCGAATTTGGAAGAAACTGAGACTGTGAATCTCGGAGATAAGGAGTGTGTCAGAGAAGTTAGAATTAATGTCCATTTGGGGGAAGCTCAAAGAAGGGACCTGGTTCGTTTGCTTAGAGAATACATTGATATATTTGCATGGTATTACAGAGATATCCCAGGGCTGAGTACGAATATGGTGTCCTATAAGTTGTCGATTAATCCAGATTTCAGTCCAGTAAAACAAAAGACTGGAAAGTTCAAGCCTAAGTTGAGTTTAAAAATCAAAGAGTAGATTACCAAACAGATCGAGTCTCAAGTAGTGGAAGTGACGCAATATCTGACTTGGTTAGCCAACATTGTTCGGGTCGCCAAGAAAGGCGAAAAATCAAAATTTGTGTTGACTACAGAGATCTCAACAAAGCAAGTCCGAAAGATAATTTTCTATTTCCAAACATTCACATTCTCATTGATAACTGTGCTAAGCATGAGATGCAGTCATTTGTCAATTGTTATGCGGGTTATCACTAGTTTCTGATGGATGAAGAAGATGCAAAATAGACAGCTTTCATTACGCCTTGGGGCGTATATCATTATCGGGTGAAGCCGTTTGGTCTCAAAAATGCCAGTGGTACTTACACGAGGGCTATGACAACCATCTTTCACGAGATGATTCACAAGGAGATCGAGATATATGTAGATGATGTCATAATCAAGTCCTGCGAGAGTTTGGATCACTTGACTCACTTGAGGAAATTCTTTGATCGTCTACGCCGATACAATTTGAAGTTAAATCCCACCAAATGTGCTTTTGGAGTGCCAGGTAGCAAGTTATTGGGGTTTATAGTCAGTAGAAGGGGCATTGAGCTTGACCCTTCCAAGATCAAGGCAATTCAAGAATTACCTCATCCAAAGACCAAGAAAGAGGCGATGAGTTTTTTGGGAAGGTTCAACAACATCAGTCGATTTATAGCTCAGTCCACCATGGTGTGTTAGCCAATCTTCAAGTTGTTGAAAAAGATGCTTTGACCAAGTGGACCGGAGAATGTCAAACTGCTTTCGATGCCATCAAGAATTATTTGTCCAATCCACCGGTGTTGGTTCCTCTATGAGAAGGGAGTCCACTGTAGGTATATTTGTCTATCTCGGATAACTCATTCGGCTGTGTGGTTGGTCAACATGATGAGACTGGGAAGAAGGAGCGAGCCATATATTATTTGAGCAAGAAATTCACTCCATATGAGGTCCATTACACTCTTTTGGAGAGAACATGTTGTGCTTTGACGTGGATTGCTCAGAAGTTGAGACCTTATTTGTCTTCTTATATCACATACCTTATTTCCAGGATGGACCCATTAAAATATATTTTCCAGAAAGCAATGCCGACCGGGAAGTTGGCCAAATGGAAAATGCTTTTGAGTTAATTTGACATTGTGTATATGGCTCAGAATTTGACAAAAGCACTAGCCTTGGCTAATCATCTCGTAGAGAATCTAGTTGATGAAGAGTATGAACCGCTCAAGACTTATTTTCCCGATAAAGAAGTAGCATTTGTGGGTGAAAATATTTCTGAAGCATACCCTGGTTGGAGAGTGTTCTTTGATGGAGCGACTAATCACCAAGGGAAAGGTATCGGAGCAGTCTTAGTGTCAGAATCCGGTCAGCATTATCCTATGGCGGCTAAACTCTAATTTGATTGCACAAACAACATGGTTGAGTATGAAGCTTGCATCCTAGGTCTGAGGATGGCCATTGATACGAATGTTCACGAGTTGCTGGTTATTGGAGATTCAGATTTGCTGATTCATCAGGATCAAGGAGAATGAGCTGTGAAGAACCCAAAGATCACACTGTATATGCAGTATATACGAAAGTTGTGCAAAAGATTTCGCAAGATTGAGTTCAGACACACTCCAGGACACAGAATGAGTTGGCCGATGCTCTTGCCACCATTGCCTCAATGATTAAACAGCCAGATACAAGTTATATTGATCCCTTGGATATAGAGGTAAAAGAGCAGCCTATCCATTGTTCACATGTTAAAGCGGAACCATATGCTTTGCCTTGGTATTTTGACATCAGGTAGTATTTAGAAATTGGGACTTAAACGTTCAACCAGAAGAAGTCGCTACGCCGTATGGCCCTAAATTTCTTTGCAAGCGGGGAAATCATTTATAGGAGGTCTCCAGATTTAGGTCTTCTCAGATGCACTGATGCTAGTGAAGCTGCAAAGCTTCTGGAATATATACATGCCGGAGTTTATGGTACTCACATGAATGGGCTCCCTTTGGCAAGGAAGATCCTTCGAGTGGGTTACTTTTGGATGACTATGGAGCATGACTGTTGCAAGTTTGTGCAGAAATGTCATAAATGTCAAGTGCATGGTGATTTAATTCGAGTGCCGCCTTACGAACTTAATGTTATGAGTTCACCTTGGCCTTTTGTAGCTTGGGGCATGGATGTCATTGGTCCAATAGAGCCAGCCATCTCTAACGGACACTGATTCATTTTGGTTGCCATTGACTACTTCACCAAGTGGGTGGAGGCAGCTTCGTATAAGTCAGTGACCAAGAAAGTTGTAGCTGATTTTGTTCGCAACAATTTGATATGTAGGTTTGGAGTACCAGAATCCATCATTACTGATAATGAAGTAAATTTCAACAGTCATCTGATAAGAGAGGTATGTGAACAATTCAAGATTACTCACCGAAATCCAACCACTTATCGTCCCCAAATGAATGGAGCTGTAGAAACTGCCAACAATAACATCAAAAAGATTTTGAGGAAAATGAGTGATAATCGCAGAGTTTGGCATGAGATGTTGCCATGTGGTTTGTTCGGTTACCGAACGACTGTCAGAACATCAGTTGGAGCTACTCCATATTTGCTAGTATATGGAACAGAAGTAGTTATACCTGCAGAAGTAGAAATACCTTCATTGAGAATCATCCAAGAAGCTGAACTGAGTGATGCTGAATGGGTTCGCAAATGGATTAATCAGTTAACATTGATCGATGAGAAGAGAATGGTTGATGTTTGTCATGGCCAACTTTATCAACAGAGAATGATTTGTGCTTTCCACAAGAAAGTAAGAGCCAGAATATTCCAAATTAGTCAGTTAGTTCTCAAACGCATTTTCCTTCATCAAGATGAGTACAAAGGAAATTTGCACCAAATTGGCAAGGACCCTACATGGTTCGCAAAGTGTTATCTGGAGGTGTCTTGGTCCTGTCGGGGATGGATGGCACTGAGTGGCTGAAACTGATCAACTCAGATGCTGTCAAGAGATACTATGTGTGAAACTTTAGTTTGTACTTCTGTTATTTCCTTCTAATCGTTCTATTCACTTGTAATTGCTTTGTTTGGAATTGTATCCCTCCTGTAATGAACTACGTCTGACCTGAATTCTAAAAAATGAGATACGTGGGCGGCCTATGTCGGCCTCGGTCACCCTTTTATCCCTTTTAATCTATTTTCTTTTGTAAATGAACTACGTCTGACTTGAATTCTCAAGAATGAGATACGTAGGCGGCCTATGTCGGCCTCGATCACCCATTTTATCCCTTTTAATGCTTTCTTTTGTATTTGAACTACGTTCGACCTGAATTCTCAAGAATGAGATACGTAGGTGGCCTATGTTGGTCTCGATCGGCTTCTTTGTATTTTTTCTTATTTTTGTTAATCCTCGAGAGGGGGAACTACGTTTGACCTGATTCCTGCCCAACGGGATAGTAGGAGCCACAACGGCTCGGTCATATCTCCCGTAAGATTTCTATTTTTCCTTTACAATAGAAACCAGGACAGAATTTTTGAGAGGGACTTAAAAATTCTCTAGAAGAAGATCTTTGCAACAAACCAAGACTGAAGTTACTTTGAGATTTGCAACTGGGACAGAATATTTGAGAAGATCTCAAAAATTCCGTCATTTGATCATTAACAGTTCGGTATGCTCCAAGACAGTTTAACTGGGACAGAGATTTTGAGGAGGACCTCAAAAATTTCAATAAGGTTCATCGAAAGTTTGGAACAACTTGGAACACTTCCCAGCAAGTAATCAAATCGACCTCGAGACATCAACTTCAAAGACGCTCGCTAAGCTTGACGTGACATGACACTTGGCAGTGACCTTTCCAAATATTACTTTTTGAAAATCAAATTTTCTTAAAAGAAATTCTTTCTTGTTCCAATTGTTTTGCATTAAAAATGTTTCGTCATATCTATCAAGAAACGGGAGATCGAAGAATTCAACCGGAGATAGTCAAACAAGAAGTAGGCAACTGAAGAGATCGACATAGATCAGTTCATTTTAAACTAACAATTTTTCTGTGGATGCAGGAAAAGTTTTATGCTTCTTATGCCAAAGAATTGGGAATATGAATGGCATTATTTCATTCAAATTCTCAACAAGGCTAGGTCCATAATGAATACGCAATTATGTTCGGAGATGGAACAAACGAAAACTACGAAGAGAGCAATATTATTATTTTTCAACAACTAAAGATACCTGGATGACGTTTATCCGTATTACATTATCAGATATGATAATATTCTTACCTTGAAGGTTATTTATATCGTATTGTCGATTGAGACGATATCACTACCTGGAGAGTCAATCATATCGTATTGTCAAATGAGATGATACCACTACTCCGAGGGTTATTTTTATTGTATTATCAATTGAGACGATACCGCCACCCAGAAGATCACATATGCTACTCGGTGAAGCATTATCTTCGTTCGGTACGAGGGAGGCATCAAAAGAAAGGAGTCATGCATAGCAAGGAATTCATGCATAGCAAGAGAATGAGGTCATGCATAGCAAGAGAAGAAAGTCATGCATTGCAAGAGAAGGAAATCATGCATTGCAAGAGAAGAAAAGCATTCATAGCAAGAGAAAGAAGTCATGCATAGCAATAGAAGGAAGTCATGTATTGCAAGAGAAGGAAAGCATGCATAGCAAGAGAAGAGTCATGCATCGCAAGAGAAGGAAGCCATGCATCGCAAGAGAAAGATTCATGCATCACAGGAGAAGGAAGCCATGCATCGCAGGAGAAGGAAGTCATGCATCGCAAGAGAAAGATTCATGCATAGCAAGAAGAAGAAGCCATGCATAGCAAGAGAAAAGGTCATGCATCGCGGGAAAGAGACTCATGCATAGCAAAAGAAGGAGTCATGCATCGCGGAAAAGAAGTCAGGCATCGCGGGAAAGAGATTTACATATAGCAAGAGAAAAGTCATGCACAGTAAGAGAAAAGTTATGCATCGCAAGAGAAAGATTTACCTATCACCAGAGGATCAACATCAACTGCATCATTGTTCTTTCCAAAAACGACATCAAGAGAACTGTCAACATACTACACCAGCCTATTTTATTACTTCGACATAAAAAAAAGAGTACATTGAAGGAGAGAAATTAAGTGTCGACACGGTAAAAGACATTATCTCTCCATTTGAAGTGCATTTTATGCTAATGAATTTTATCTCAGTCTTTGTCGAGAGCATCCGAGAGGATGAATTCTCAAAACAAACCACAGGTGCGGACGACATCAAAAAGGATGCAGCACAACGTGGAACTTTTTCTTAGCAGCAAATTGGGACATAATCCAAAAAGGAATGCCAAACTCTTAGGACGCGAGAAGAGGAGCGACTTCTACCACAATCAAACCACACCCCTATCAGAAGACATGTGGGTTTATCTTTGGGTATGTTAGTTTCAGTTTCGCATCCGAAAATTTTTGGTCTCTATCGAAAGCAGCTTTCCAATCTGAGTGACAATACACCAAGAGCTTTGGAAAATATGTCCATGTAAGTTCTTAATCATGGGTGTGAAGTGCACCACATTCATGACTAAGAGGTTGCAATCCTCTTTCTCATACTCGACTTGCTTGTCACTCCTCCAAAACCAAAGGTTATCTTGCATAATAGATTTCCTTTTCAACGGATTGAGTCTAACTACAAGCGGACTGATTCCCTAAGTTGAGGGATATGTAGGCGGGATCAATGTTGAAAACTCGGTTGTATTCCAACATTCACTCTCAAATCTTATTCCCGAGCATTCTGGAGCCTTCATAATTCGATATCAGGATGACATTTGAATTCTTTCAAAGTCATGCGTCAAATCAAGCATATCGAACTACAAGTGGCCTCAATTCTCATATAGTCTGAGATATGTAAGAAACCCACGTCCGGGGTTCGGCCATAATTCTTAAAGTCCGTACCAAATCCCTTTTCCAAAAGATGAAGAAGTCGTCGGTCAAAATTGGATTAGTTAACTTCATTTTCCTCGAATTTCTTGCTCAAGTAAAATGAGGGACAGTTGTTGACAGCCAATTTTGACCCTCCCCGATAGGAATTAATTCACGAGCTTCTTAATTACCAAACAATTTAGAATAATTAGTTTTATAAAATTCAAATACTTTCAAAGTCATTTTAAGTGATCTTAGTTGATTTTCATAATTTATAAATAGCAAATATATTTCATACAATTTTTTAGATAAAATCGGTATGTTTCATAAATATTTGACAATCATCTCAAAATGATTTTATTTTAAATATTCTAATAAAATTAGTTTAGTTTAAATTATGGTTAATTTTAAAAAATAAATTGGTTTATAGTTGAATTAATTATTTTATTTTTGTTAAGATGGGAAGCTCCTAAATTAATTATATTAATTCATCTTATTTATATTTAGCCGAATTTGCAAATGAGTTCAATTTGATTAAGTTTGTAATCTCAATTGGCCAATTACAACTCATTGTGGCTAAATTTGTGATTTACTGGGCCATATAAAAAAAAACTAAAGTTTTGGGCCTTCCCTTACATTTGCAGTAGCCTTCTCCATTCTCTGCAGCCCATTTCATTATTTTCAACAACATTCTCCAGCCCACCCGTTTCCTTTTACCTAGACCCGACCCAACTTCTTTTACCATCAACAAAAAAGAAACCCAGCAATACAACATACAACAATACAAAACTGACCCAGCCCCCATGTACATCTTCTTCTTCTTCCAACAGATTCGCAAACCCAAAAACTCCATAAGTGAACCAGCCCAGAAACCGGCCACCCACCAAAATTGACTTGAGTCCAACAACTCACGATTCCAAGCGTGAGCTCACGGCACCTTCACGCCAGCTAGAACAGCAACACAAACAGCGACCATACGGCGTCTTCACGGCCTCAAATTCCGTCAAACTACACGAAAAACCAACAACAGAGAGGCAGTGCTATGAAATTTTTGTCTTCTTCTCCAACGTTTCTCTACAACTCGTATGTTTCCAGCAGCAAAAAGGCATACGTCTGTCTCCCTTTCCTCTTCCGGAATGGGTTGAAAATCTCAGAAAAAGTATGCGTGCCCTTAATGGTGAAAGGATTTTGATTTCGAATTTCGAATGAAAAAATTCCATCCGGATTTCCCCCCCTTTTTCTACCCGAATTTCCTTGTATAAAAGCTCTCTTTGCATTTATTCTAGGGGTTCTTTTTTTTTTTAGTCTTGGAGGTTGAAAAAAAAGTAGAGTTAGAAAGTTGAGAAAAAAGAAGTTGGAAAAGGTTGGCAATTCAAAAATGTATTCAGAGAATCCTCTAAGCAAAAATAGCTATAAAGTGTATATGAAACACGTTCGAGAAAAAGAGAGGAGATAACTAGTGTTGGTTCAACTGTCGTTCTCTTTTCTTGTTTGCTCTCGCTTCACAACCTTCGTTTGAGTTCGAGTTTCTGCCTGAATTTTTTGTTCAATGTTCGTATTTGAGTTTTGTGGAGGAAGAAGTCGTCCCCTGCTCGTCTCGTCCCCGTTCGCTGCCCGCAACAAGGTAACTAGCTCGTGATTTTTTCATTCATTTTGAGTTCAATGTGTTGAATCGTGTTTGACCTTTGTTGATTCAAAGAGGATTTTATAGGATATGTCCAAGCCTAAATCTTTCTCTTCATGTTAATCTTTTATGTAACTGATATACATGTGTTTCGTTTCCAAAATGATTTATCGTTCGTGTAAGCCTACTTTTATCTGTTCGTGGTTTTCTTCAAGTTTCCTGATGGCTGTTCTTATTTTGATCTTGGTTTGTTTACTTGTTGGTTGCATCGATATTGCTCTGGTCATATTTTATCTAGATGGTGTGATTTATTCGTCACATGTTTTAAAGGTGTCAAAAATCTGTTCATCCTTTTCCAGACTCTATTTTCGAGTTTTAAATCAATAGTTGGGACGGATAAATGGGGACTGGCTGTGTATGGGTTGTCTTACAGCATGATCGACTCTTCTATTTTTGTTTGTTTAATCTTGTTTCTTGTCGTTTAGATGTTGTTTAAGTCCAGTTTGGATGTGCAATTTTTCAGAGATTATAGCTACTATTTATGTTTGATCTATCTTATTCATTGAAAAAGTGGGTATGAATCGTAGTCTTAAAAAAAAGGGGGGGGGGGGGCAAACCTCTCATTCATGTTAT
>JAJONQ010047597.1:0-16466 GCA_036250385.1 Solanum microdontum
ATTTCAAACAAGACTCCACACTTTCACTAGTGTGCAATGTTCATTACAAGAGACTCAATTTGATAATTGGCTAGTCACAACGAGATTCAAAAAGTTCACATATTGTCTATGCAACTTCATTTGGCCTCATTGTAGCCGCACAATCATTTTTGTTTGATTATGAGCACTATTCAAGTCATCGTTATTGATCAAGACTGATACTCAAATTTGCAAGAGAACAATGACATTCAAACACAAACAAGAGGTGGCACAAAAATTTTCGGAAGGGTCTAAAAATCATTTACAATTAAAGCAAGGAGCCACAAGCTCAAACATCCACAAAAACAGTGCAGAAACACAATATATACCACAAAACCCAATGTACGAACAAAGCAATAATCACAAAAGGTGGGCCTCACCCCACCACAAAATAAAAGCTATTTGTCATCAAATGCAAGCAATAAAATATCCAAAAGTCAAAGAGAATAAGATAGAGAGGGAGGTAAAAAGGGATCATGTCTAAGCAGTCGCTCCGTCTGTGAGGGCATCAGTGCCCGGTGCATCACTCTAGTCTCGGGCATTAGTACCCGGAGTCACCTCAAAAGTAATAGCTCCAGAAAGGTCAGCTAAGGGTGAACCTGCCAAAGAAGTCTGCACAACTGCATCGACCATGGCCTCCTCAGTATTCGTAAGACTTTCATAATAAGCCTTCTCAGCAACCCCAAGCATCTTCTCATTCGTCTCAGCCTCGGACTCAGGATCAGCCGCCTACTCAACTTCAACATCATCTTCGGTGGTAGCAGAAGGCATATCTGGCTCTACTGGAACATCTGGGATCTCCAACTCCCCAAAAATGATACACATAACAGTGGACTTCAGTTGGTCCATGTCTCTCCTCAGTGCAGCATTGGAGGCCTTTAGAGCCGTCACTTCCTCGGTTGCCCCATGGCCACGCTCGCATATCGCTATCCTAGCCGCAATTGCATCAATAGTAATGCTCAAGGGAGTCACAGCATCAGTGAGGGTTGACTGAATATGGAGGCCTCCAGTATGGCAGCATGACGATCGACAGAATGGGCTAGCTGCCCCATCCAGAGTCGTGTAGCCTGAGTGAGCGAGGGCCGGGAAACAACAACAGCAGCACCTCTGGAAGCTAATGTAGCAGTAGAGGAACTTGGGGTGTTAGAAGGAACAACATTGGATGTACTTGAAGGCCCAGGGGCCGGAGTAGGCAAAGGTGCCTCTGCAGGTAGTGTGTGTGTGTCAATAACCGGGGAAGATTCCACTGCGGCTTCCTTCTTCTTCTTCGCCTCATTTTTTAAATACTTCACCTCGATTCTCCGGATATCAGTAGAATATGTGGGAATCACTTTCACATCCTTCTTGGCATCTCTAGGAACCCGAGTCCATCTGCACAACTCAGTGATCAACACCAAGAATAGGAGGGAAGTCTGGCGCTGCTTGGCCCGCATGAGCATCTCCGATGCAATAATCATCCCCAAGTTCAGACTTGTTCCCGCAATGAGGTAGCCTAGGCAGGTTGCTTTGGCGTGGCAGAGAATAGACTCATGTTGGGAGGGCATGATCATGTTGCTCATGAAGCCAAACTAATACCTCGTTGCCACATTGAGGTCCTTATTTTCAATAGCTGCCCCAACCTCAAGCCACTTGGGAGTGCAGTCTAATATCAACGGAGCCAACCACTTCTTCATGTTCTCTAACGTCTTTGTCCTGATATTCTATTCAAAGTCATCCTCAAGTCTTGTAGTGCATTCTAGGATGGCATTGATGGCAGAAAAATCACACTGCACCCTCTTCCCCTGACAACCACGTAGTCAACCAACTTGAGTTTAGATGTCGGCTTCTTCCCTTCTGGTATCAATGCACTGTCAGCACTGTAGAACTCTCTGACGCAACATGGAATGTACGGGCAACGGGGCATGGTGAAGATCTGGAATTTATGTGACTTCAGGAAGCTCATAATCTCTAGGTATCTGTCAATGACCCCTTCAATAGAGAGACGCTTCTCCTCGATGACTGTCCTCAGGCCATCAGTCTTTAGTCTATTCATAGACTTGAGAGGAGGACCCTGTACTGGTGGTTCTAGGGCCACGGTCTGTGCTAGAGCTGGAGGAGGAGTAGTGGTGGCCTAAGGAGTCATGGTCCTAGACAGATCGTTCATCGTTTTGGATCGTAGCTCAGCCCTCTGTGCTGCTAACAGTTCATCATCCTCAGGTTCCTAAGCTGCAACCTGATGCTCCTGGTGATCACCCTCACTCTCAGAAGTAGTGAGGTGAGTGGCGTAGATACCATCATTGTCCGAGTTGGCCTTTGGTGACGCAATTGCCTTTCCTTTGCCCTTTCCATTCCCACCAGTTGTGGGAAGTTTGGTGGCTTTGCCCCTAGATGCAACAACATTTTCATTGATAGTTATCCCTTTGGCCCTCTTGCAGGGCGGCATGTCTCGACCAACAACTTTTGGTCTAGCCATGTCTGCAAAAACATCAAAAAGAGTTAGAAACAATTCAAGTAAAAGCATAGAAAAGTAGTTGCGACATACTCGCTAAATCGGTCGGCTAGTCGCCGAATCTCTTTGGTGAGCTAGATTAGGATCGCCGAAAGGATTGGCTCAACAATCTCAGAAAATTTTGGCATGTCAGTGATGTGAAGGTTCTTTCGGCGAATCATCAACAACATTCGGCGAGCAAGAACTAGCACGCCAAAAGTTATAGTGCTAAAAGGGATAGGGGCGCTGACAAAAGGGTGATAAAAAAGGACTTTCGACTAGTCGCCGAGTGCATTCGGTGACCTCTGACTTCTCATCGAAAGTTACAGATCCAAACTTCAAATTTAGCACAAAATTAAAGGCAATATGGGGAACTTCAGTGTGCCGCCAAGTGATTCGGTGAACTCGACCCAGCTCGCCAAATGACCCAACGTGCCTACTTTCAACCCAAATTCTCAAATTCAACCCCGCCCCCGGGATACTCAGATTTCTCTTGGTTTGGCCAAATTTGGCCATTTGACAACTTTTGCCTTTAAGAATGACGTCAACCGCTCCATCATTGGGCAAAATACGTCATTTGGCACAAATGCGAGTTACTTAGACTTCACCCAACTAGACCCAACAATATGCAAGCACAACCCCACAATTTTTTACTTATTTTAGGGCACAAAATCTTGGGAATTCAACAATAAAGGAAAACTGGGCAAAAAATTCGAATCAACACATGCATTCTAGCATACAAACACTATCAGAGAGGCCGAACATACATCACTAAGACAAACTCAATTGCAAAAGAGTACAAATTGCTAAAAATGAATTTGGGGTTCGGAAAATCAACCTTAGATGCCGAATAATCCAGATTTGAAAAGCTAGGCGGCAAAGATTCCAACTTCGAGCACACAATCAATGACACAAATACTTTAAAAATGTGAAAATATAGAATACTAAAGTCCGGGTGTGAGTTTGGGAAGTTCAAAAGGGAAGGAAAGGTGAAAGTGTTTAAACTGTTGGCCTACAAAAATCGTCTGGTCATTTCCCATTCGACGACATTAGATTTGCTCGCTGACACACTCGGCGACACGCCATATGGGAACTTACCTCGACGAGTTTTATAGGACCTCTAGTTAAGGTGGGGGTCCAAAGGGTGTACAAAGTCGTGATCCCTGACCTTGTCGGCTATTCGCCAATTTCTTCCTAGGCTCGAAGAGTTTTAGAGACTCCAATTCCAAACTATCTTGAGTGCAACGGCGGTCCGAATCTGTCTCGCCAACCTCTTCGGCGATGCGCCGACTGGACTTTTAGCTCGCCAACCTGCACTTTTCAAACACCTTACACACTTTGACCTGCACAATCAACATATCATTAATTCAACTAAAAAAGAAAGAAAATAAAAAGTTGGGTTGCCTCCCAAGCAACGCCTTAGTTAACGTCGCGGTACGATGCAAGTCCACACTCAAACATCATTCTTGGGATTAGCCATAGTATCACTAGGAAAACCCCCTTTCTATCTCGGTTTTATATGAGATGAGTTATGACCTATTTGGGTCTCGAACTGCTTGATCGATACTGAATGAGAGGTAACCGTCTGGCTAAGGGTCGACACATCTTCTTTCATTTCTTTCAAAATCTTATCAAACCCCTCAACTTTGTTGAGGATACGAGAAAGCATATCCTCCGACCAGCCACCTTACGAATCCTTTGGCTTTTGATACTCGTGGGGAGGCACATACCAATCCTTCTCCCCATCTTTTATACTTGTTCCAACCTTGGTTATCACCCTGCCTTGGGTAGTTTGAATGATAACCACCACCTTGGTTAGCAAGGAAATTCACCTCTTCATTATATAGTTCTTCAAACTTGGCTTCTTCGGGATTCACACACATAACACCCACAACATTGAAACTTCAAGCACCAGCTCCCATGACATTTTTAGACAAAATGTCAAGTTGTGTTATGATCTTGGCCATGTTTTGGTCCCTCTCATGGTCTTTTTCTATATGCTCCTTGGTCAACTTGAATGAGAGAAGAGAGACCTCGTCATCACGGGTGCTCCATGCCTGGTTGATTGTGGTCATGCCATCCAAGAGCTGAGCCACTATCACATAAGGTTTATGCATCAAACCTCCAGGAGAAAGTTGGTCAGCAACACCCTTATTTACCGATTAAGGGCTCCGGTAAAAATACTGCAGCAACACATTGTCAGGCAAGCCATGAGTTGGGCATTGGAGCACCAACTTCTTGAATCATAGCCCAGTTTCATGAATTGGCTCGCCCTCCAAACGCTTGAAGCTCTGAATTCTATCCCAAAGATTCATCATCTTCGAAGGAGGGAAAAATTGCACTTGCAATGCGGTGACTAAATCCTCCCACGAAGTGATTGATTCACGTGGCAATTCGGTCAGCCACTTACATGCTTCACCCATCAAAGAGAACGGGAACAACCTGAATCAGACCGACTCTTGGGATATGTTCTTAAAGGAGAACGGTCCACAAATATCCACAAAGTTTCTAATATGCTCATGGGCATCGTCATGAGCCAAGCCACCGAACAACCCCTTTAATTGCAAGAGCTGCAACCTAGTACTTGTGATGTGGAACATCATATTCCTTTCTGCTGGAGGCAAGCGAATGACACCAATTCCACCCATAAGATGGGGGTCATTAGCATTAGGTTCGTTGACATCGTTGAGGTTTTCGGTGTCATTATGGCGGCCTACTTGTCTACCATTACTGCCGTTCACACTCATACTTCTTGTTTCAAAACACAAACAAGCAAAACAAAACTAAAATTATGTAAGTTCAACTATGACTAACAAGAACAAAATTTAAATTAACTAAAGATTCTTAACCAACATCACTCCCCGGCAACAACGCCATTTTGATTTGACGTATCAAGACACTTCTTCCAATTCTAATTGCTAACGATCGTTAGTCAATAATATAACCCAACTATGTGAGTAGGGGTAGAATCCCACAGGGAGTAGTACGTGCTTAAGATTCAAGAGCCAAGTACAAATATATTCAAGTCAATCATAGGTAAAGACATTTACGAATAAAAGCATAGTTCAAATTAAAGGGTGACATAAGTGTCAAATATGGGGATTTTTATTGTAATTATCAACTACACTAGCAACAAATAACATTAATTAACAAGTAAAAAGACGGGTTCTTGGGATGTGATTGGATTATAAGTTGAGGTAGACAAATGGGTAATTGCAACTGATAGTAAATAATTTTAAATCAATGAATAAGCTTAAATTTAGTGAGGATAAACTTTCTCTCGAACAATTTACCCCGAATCAAGTTGGTTTCTCTCAAGCACCTACAAGCAGCAATTAAGAACAACCTACATTTTAGTCCATTCACTCTCTCAAGCTGAATGTGTGGAAAAGAGTTTAGGATTCACTCTCTCGAGCTGAACCCATGACAACCCAATACCCATAAACCATCAAAACAATAATCTTGGTTTTAAAACCTCTCTCTCGAGCAAGCCAAAAACACGACGGTAGAATTGCATTGGCAACTACAACCCTTTAAATTAACCCATAATTACTGATTGAAATCACCTTTAAACTACATTTAAACAATCAATTAACAATACCCATAAGCTAAATCAACCCATAATCACATAATTACACCCCAATAATTGGGGTTTTAGCTAGACATCATAAAAAGATAGAAATCGTTACCAAATTGTGTTTCCATCAACTGGGTAAGATTAATTTCGTCTTTACAAAGGTCCAGATGGAAGAATCTTAAAGACCCACTTCCAATTTCTCAAAAATGGAAAACTTCAATTTTTCAAATCTAAGGGAAAATATTGTCTTAATACTCAAAGTTCTCTTTTCAAACCTGATAAGAAATTCTATATTATGAAAACTTGATACTAAACTAAAGAATTTAAAAATGTATTTATAATCGCCAAAAATATGTTGCGAAGGACCATTCGATGCAGTAAGTCAGGATCACCGATCCACTCAGCAATCCACCCTTTGGTCAATTCCATCGCCTTTTTTATGTTGGCCTTCAATATCCTCATTTAGGGATTAATACTTGAGAAATTAGTGTCCTCAATGCCTAATTTATGCTTATAACTGAGGTTAAAATGTTAATATGCAGCAATGAAGGCAAAGAGCAGGACAAGGACACTACGAGTCAAATAAGAGCGAAAGAGCTTAAAAAATTGAAGGAAAGGAAATCTGGTATTGCCCAAAGTGACTCGGAGAGTGACCGAGTGGACCTTTAGCTCGCATAAAGTTCCAGCAAGCCATCTTATGGACAAAACCAACTTGGCGAGCAAATTAGCAGTTTGGCGACGTGCCGAAGAGATTTGTGATGCCGATCTTAATTTCCAAAAGTTACAAAAAAGAAATGGTGAAAAGACACGCCAAAAAGGTGAGAGGATGAACACTCGACGCATCACCGATCGGGTCGATGATGTCACTCTCCAATCCTACACCCTGGATGCGACTGGCACTCAAGAACCATTGGTGGTCCCCAAGAGAACCCTTGGCCTGGCTTAATACTCAGCGGAAGACTTATTGAACATTAAATGAACTCAGAAAGAAAGGTATCTCAAACATTCTCAAAATAGATAACTCAAAATATTTTAAAGAAAACATTAAAGTGGCCAAAAGAGGCAACTCAAGTGTATTAACAATTGATAATAAAACAGACTTCTCAAAAATCTACTGTCTATGAAGCCTCTAAATATAATGATAGACGTCGGGATAAGACCCATGATATCTGAACAAAACTGAAAAAATAAACAAGAATCCTCTAGAAGCAAGGAGGCTAACCAAAGCAACTCTAGACTGCAGGTAGTATCAACGGAGCACCTGTTGATGACCATGGATACCTGTATCTGCATCATGAAAGATGCAGGACAACATGCAAGTGGAATTATAGAGCACAAACATAAGCTTGATGTGATAGCATCGAAGAACATACTTACCTCCTCAACTCAACTCAACTCATCATTAAGATACTCAAGGGTACTAAAAGATACGCAAGATACTAAAACTCAAAAATACTAAACTTAATTCCAGAATACTCAACTCATTCTAAAGAAACAAAGAAAAGATGCAGTATAAAGAAAGTTTTAAAGTAGTAAATGAAAACTCAAAGTGTTTAAAAATACAATAATAACTCTTTACTCTTATTTGGGAGATTCTCTAACTGTCCTATAGCTTGCCGGAGTATAAGACATCCTCAACAAACTGGATCTACTAAGTTATACTTAAAAGCAATAAGGAACCATCTAATAAGTATGACCCTTTACCCATGTTGGCATACATGATGTATGAGGACTTTGAGTTGTCTGAACTCGTCCCCATATCGGTGATCAATATTACTCCCAATAATATTACTCATGTTCATATGTTTCAAAAACATTTCCTCATACTCAACTTTGAGATTATTACTCAAAAGATACTCTTAAAAGAGATAGTTCTCAAAATTCCTTAAACTCATTTGGAAATCAAGATTTCCTCTCATTTTAAAGGTAAAAGAATTTACTCTTGGTAATACTTAGTTCCCATATATTCATTTTGGAAAAGGAAACTCAAATCTTCTCATCCTTATACTCAAGCACTCAAGTCTTAAAACATGTTTTAAAAGATTGTAGAAAACATCTCAAAAGGACTCAAAGAACTTTTTGAAACACTACTCTTAACTCTATCTTGAATTTGAATTATGAATTCAAGAGTGATGAATTGGATATGCATGATATCTCAAGGATTAATCAAGATTTTAAGTGTATATATCATGTAGAAAACATGGGTAGGATTCGAGGGAACTCAAAAGGAAAGAAGGTTTAAAGGGTAGGGGACCTTGTGACCCTATAACACTGAGTGGCGCAGAGTACTAGCCCCAAAACTACTGATCGGTGTTTGGGGCGCACTAAGTGGTGCGCCGCAGCAGGCCCCAAGATACCGAATAGTAGTTTTGGCACTATGGTGGTGCACCTCCCCAAGCCCCTTCCTAGAATTTAATGAATTTTCTTGTTCAATCTCACGACGTAACTTATCTTGAATCGAATGATTTCCCTCAAACTCTTTTGGATTATTAAACCCAAAACATTTACAAGGAAATTCACACAGAAATTGATCAAGAGCAAATCTCATTTGCAACCCTCACCTAAAAAACTCAACAAGACCTCCATTATCAAAGAACAAAGCACAAAACCTCAAGAACTCAAATCGTTCAACCTCAAGAATGAAATTACAGATAAGAATAACATGATTGGTGTGTGGGTGAACGAACCCAACACTATGAGAACTTACATACCTCATAAGGATCAAATCCTTGGCGAAACTCCTCAACAATTGCAAGAATCTTGAACAAACACTTGAACTTCTCCTTTTCTCCTCTTGCACTTCTCTTTAAAACCCTAAGTGTGTTTAGGAATTGTGAAAACTGATCCAATTCAGTTTAGACCCCTATTTGGGGTAACCAAAATGTGAAAACTTAGTGGGGTAAAGAAAAAAACAAAATACCCCTCCTTAATTCAGATGAATTTCCTTAATTGGACAGGCTGAACTTTAACAGACATATCTCCCTCTTCCGGACTCAAAATATAGCAAATTCAGTGGCGTTGGAAAGAGGACTCAAAAATCTTTCATATGATATTTGAGGGCCACCTGACTCATCATGTACTGCAAGTTATGGTGGTTTGAAATTGACCCAAAACTCACAATTTAAGACTAACTTGCAGAATTCTCAATTTAGCTATTTCCAATTTAGTTCTGTCAAAACTTAGCTCTTTCTAAGACAGAGGTGTTACATGCGATACCCGACTTACTTCAGCAAGTGACTCTGATGTGAAATTCTGGGAAAGTATAAATGCTACTTTTTAAAGGAAGAGAAGGACTTCTGAAAAGTTCTGGAATTTTACACACATTACTCAACTTTTGGGTTTTTGATATTTTACATTCTAGAAAATTAATTTTGAAATTTTTGAGCAAGGATTTAGAGATTGTGAGATTTTTAGCTTTAATTGGAGCATTTGGAAACTTGTGGATTGTTGCCAAATCTAATGGAAAACTTATTTGCTAACAGTTTCTTGTTCTTTACTATGTTTGGCTAAAACCCCCATTCTAGAGTGTGTGATTATGTAGTTGAATGCGTTAATTAGCTAATGAGTGTTTTTAGTTACTGATTTTATATTTGATTTGACGTGTGTTCAATTAATTTTTCATGTTTTTATTAAGGAATTGTAGTGGCAAATGCAATTCTATTTTAGAACTCGATACTTGCTTGAGAAAGAAGTGTTAGAGTCAAATTATTAGTTGATAACTATTTTGGTTGCATTGTTATGAATCTAGCTTGATAAAGTGGGTTTAATTGCAATCTTGCAAATATAACTTGACAAAGTTGATTGTTTAAGGTAATTGGTTGTTCGATTGTGTTTCACTTGTAAGGTTCAAAAGAACTCACTTGAATCACAATAGTTGATTGAGAAATGACTATTGCACTTAAAACCCAGCCTACCCATTAATATTTACCAACTTTGAGTAACTCGTAATCACCCATTACGCAAAATTAGCATTCAACTTATCATACTCCAAAAAAGCCTTCTCTACTTTCTTACATCCATATTTAGTAGTAAAAAATTGTTACCGAAATCCCCCCATTTGATATTAATCATTCAAACTTTATGATTTACTTTAGTTTTACAAAACTTCTACTTCTACAAACGATTAAGACACGATTTTACTTCTTGATTGATATCTTTAATCTATCACTCCCTGTGGGATTGACCCCAACTTTTACTTGGGTTTATACTTGTCAGCGACCTCCTACACTTAGAACTGCATGAAGTGTAGTTGACGTTATCAAAAATCATGCCACTACCGAGGAGTGGTGTTTAGAATTATTTTATTGAAGTTTAGTCGTGAACTGATTTTTTTGTAGTTGAATCGACTTAGTTGTGTTCTTTGTTGGATGCTCTAAAATAGGTGAAGAAATGACTGTCAATGGAGCAATGCCATCCAACTTAGGAACAACGAAGACATTAGAAATTTGTATAATGTCAATGAGGATCAGTTGGGAAATGTAGGGCTATCCAATTGCCTCCGATGGTGGGCAATGCGGTGTTTCATGCGACCAGCACTATGATGCAGCTATTGCAAATGAAGTGTCTCTTTAGAGGACTCTGTAATGAAGAACCTCATGACCACATCAGGAACTTCGTGGATGTGTGTGGGCTATTCTCTTTCAAGAACATAACCTAAGAGTCAATCCGACTTTGTTTATTTCCCTTTTCTCAAATGGGGGAAGTAACGAAGTGGTTGAACAAGCTACCAAATGAGTCAATCACTTCTTGGGAAGAGCTCACCAAGGCATTCTACAAAAAGTTTTTCCTCCTTCGAAAATGGTTAAGTTGAGAGATAGTATTTAGAACTTCAAGCGTATTGGTGGCAAACCCATCCATGAGAAATGGCTGAACTTTCAAAAGTTGTTGTTTCAATGTCAAACTCATGGGCTGCCGGACAATGTCTTGTTGCAATATTTTTACTAGAGCGTTCACACGGTCAACAAAGGTGTCGCAGACTAAGTCTTTCTAGATGGAATCATGATACAGCCGTTCAACATAACATCAACCCTTCTTTATCAGACGACGATAATTAATTGTACATGGTACAGAAGGGAAGATCAGGGGTCTCCTTGAACTTTTGGCTGACTAAGGAACAATTTGAAAAGTACCAAGAGCAAGATGAAAACATGGCCAAAATGATGACTCTAATGGACCTATTGATGAAACATTTCATCTGAAGTGGTTCTAAGGCTGTGAATGCGTTCGGAATTAGCGGAACAAATCTTCATTAAGCACATTTTGAGGCCGATTACAATGAAAAAGTGCATTTCTTGGAAAATTAGGCAGGAGGTTCTCGTCCGAACTATCCAAGGCCAGGCGAGAATCAAGGTTGGAATGGGGACCGTGATGATGGTTTGAGAGACCGAGATAGGGATTGGCGTGACCATGGTACAAAATAGAGGGAGCGGGATGGTGAAAAAGATCGCTATGTGCCTCCTCATTAGTGTCAAAAGCCAAAAGAGCAAAGAGCTGATCCTGAAAATGTTCACACCAAAGATGTGCTTGCTCGTATCCTTAACAAAGTGGAAGGATCAAACAAGGTTCTAAAGGAAATGAAAAATGACGTGTCTTCTCTTAACCAAACGTTTGTTTAACACTCAGGATCTATTGAGCAACTAGAAACACATATGGGTCAAATCTCGGCTCATTTAAATCCAATGCCAAAAGATGGTTTATTGAGTGACACCATGGTTCACCCAAAGAATAAAGCTTGAAAGCACGTCTTCGTCATGTCACGACGTTAAATAAGGTGCTTCTTGGGAGGCAACCCAAGTTTTAGTTTTTGTTATTTGAATAACGGTGGTTGGATATGCAGGTTGAAAACTTGACTTTTTGGAGAAATAAGCCATTGGGTGAGCTCAGGAACCATTTGGCGAATCGCTGAGTGTGTCAGTGAGCCCGATGTGGATTGCTTTTTGTACAAACCAAAGGGTTGAAGTTCTGGCCACTTGGGCGGGCTAATTGCCCATCAGCGCATCGCCGAATGGGTCGATGACATAAGTGGATATTGCCAATTGAGGCACAAACATTAGGGTCAACAGCTTTCAAACTGTTTTAAATTCAAAAATCTGCTTGATTTAACATTTTTCGACTCTTGCACTCTTTCCCTTTCATTTTAAATAATAATTTATGTCAAGTATTTGTGTGGGTGTCGTTGGTTGGTCGGAATTCGTGCTTGTTTCTTCATTTGCTCGTGTTGCTTATTTATGTGCTTCTGAGGTTAGTGTCCTAAACTTGCTTTAATTTCTTTCCATTTCCTAAGCATGTGCGTATCAAAGATGGATCTACTATTTTGCCTTGATTGGTTAATTGATTAGTTAATTATTGTTTGGTAAATCGATCATGTTAGATGTTTGGCTTGTTTAAATTTGAATTTCGAGTCTAAATTGTTTGATTGGCGGTTATGCAGGTTGGGTTGGTGTAGGTGAAGTCTAAGTAACCTGATTCGCACTGAACAACTAAATGTGCCCAATTATAGATCGGGTGATGTCATTTTCATGGTTAAAAGACGTTGATTGGTCGATTTTATTTAAATTGGGGGAAGTTAGAGTACCCCGGGCTTGGTAATGATATGAGATAGGTGTTAAATGCATAAAACAAGGCTTTAATTTGGTTCTCGTAGGCTATGCATTGAAAATTGGCGGTCGGGGTAAAAAGCTGGCACGAGAGACCAGTCGTCGAGCTTAGTTGAGCTCGACGAATGACTCGGGGGTTCGCCAACTTACCCCTGACATCGCCATTTTTGCTGTGAATTTAGCTGATGGATTCTGTCACATTCGGTGATACACCTGAGTTACTGAGCTTACTCGATAACTTGCCAAACTTACTCGGTGACTTGTTGAATGCCTTTGTTATCGCCTTTTTGTAGCCATGTTTGATCAAATCTTTCTGTGAAATTCAGTGAGCTACCTTTAGCTCCACAATCTAGTTTAGTGATTCGCCGATGTAACGACCCGTAAATTTGGTAGGTTAATCTAGAGCCTAAACGTGAGTGTGAACGTCAAGTATGAAGATACTTGAGTATAGGCCAATAGGGCAAGTGCCAAGCCCAGGCTAAAAGCAAAGGCTACCTCAAAACTTGAGAACACTGTCTCAACTACCACGACCATCACCCCGGCTCGTGGTCATGACCACGGACCATTGGAGGCTTCATAGAGTTTCCTTGGTCAAATGAGGGAAGTCTCCAAGTGTCTAAGATACTGCCTCAACCTCCACGGAAGGGACCACGGCTCGTCAAGGCCTCTGTGAATAGGAATTAGGCGTGGTGACTTTATGGCACGAGGTAGCATAGCTACTGTATGCCTCAACCCTCCACGGGCATGACCACATGTCGTGGTCCACTTCACAGATCGTGAAGGGGCCCGTGGAGATGACTTAGGCATATGAGCCTTGAGCCCTAAAAATGAGGCCACTGCCTCACCTTCACGGGCAGGACCAGGGGTCGTGGTCCACACCACGATTCGTGAAGGGTGGCTCGTGGTCCTTGACGGGGACCATTAAATGAGGGTCAACCAAGTCATTTTCCTTTTATTCCAATTAAGTGTGGGTGTTTTGGGTATTTTTAGGGGAAGTATATAGGTTGTTTTTAAGTCAAAATTCACAAGACTAAGTGATTATTCAGAAACACCCAATTGAAATAAAAAACGTCCTCCTCTCTCAATATTTCTCTCTCTAGACTCAAGAAGAAGAGAAAGCCATTGGAGCTAGGATTTGTAGATTTTAAAGGTTCTTCCCCAAGTTTCTTGAAGGTTCTTAAGTGAGGTATGTATGCTTTTCATCCCTGGGTAGCTATCATCCACGGATCCCCTTCAAATTATGTTTTCAAGATTTTAAATCCCCCAAATCTAGGGTTTTCAATCTATGACATGGGTCTTCTTCCAAAAATGACTTTTATCGTTTAATTATGGTTGGTTATGGTGAATTATGAGTATATTGATGGCGTATTGATGTTTTGTAATTAAAATTCCCCATAGACCCATGTTTCCCCATATTGATAAATCATGAATTGATGTTGTGGGTTGGTTGATATTATGAATATGTCAATTGAATATGTTTATGTTAATTAAGCTATTGAATCATGAAATTCCACCTATATTATGTAGTAATTGTATATGGTTGGGTTGATTGTGATTCAAAACCCTTGAAGGGAAAATGTATGAGGGCTTGTACCTTTCTATGAGAATTATGTTTGGGATGTCGATTCACTTGAAAGGTGAATATACTTTGATGATTGTGTAGTTGTGGTATTGTTGTAAGATCATTCTCCCCCACCCCTACATATGACTATGTATAATATGTTATGACTATTATAGTATGGTTGTGTTGTATGAAAGGCTATTCTCATGAACACCTTATGGATACTATGTGAAAGGCTTACTCACATGTTGATGATTCTAAGGTTGAAAGGACATTCTCACCTAATGAATCTATGAGCTCTTTTGTTATTATGTTGGTTGGGTGCCTAGTGCATTCTCTTATGAACATGAACTTAAGTAAAGACCTAAATATGACTATTAAAGGGAATTATGCTTAGCACCGAGCAGATATGAAAATGAGATAGAGGCTTTTACGTTTAGCAAGTCCAGCTTCCCAATGTATGTTGTCTCACGGGATGGAAACCTTCTACGCTAGTAGTTCAGGTTTCTAGTAGCAATCCCCATATACGATAACTATGTGCCCACATAGGTCTTTAGCTAGTGGATCCACCTGAAAGCTATTATGAAAGTTCTACCTTAGGAAAGTCGAACACCTTTTTTCAATGTGGGGGTAGAACACCAAATTCCATGTAGCTCACATGGTCTATGTTAGTTAATGCTATCTTCCCTATATGATATGAATGTTAACTATGATAAGAACATGGACTTTCATTATGACTCCTTAAGAAGTACTACTTAGTATGGGTGGGGGTATAAAACTTCATTTATGCATTGCACAAATAGGCTTTAAGAGGGGCTATGGTGAGGTTCTCTTATGTTATGAAGACTTATGGATTAGGTATGTATGGATGTTAAGGTTGACTTCACTTGTTACAAGTTATGAACATATATGACTCTTTACTTGTGTACGTTGGCTATGAAAAAGGCAAAGTAAGATATGTATTTTGTTTCTAGCCTAAATGTGATACTTGACATTTGGTAGGGTTATGGGACTTTACCTTCGCATTGAACAAGTGTGGCTTTGGGTTGCTTATATGTTTGTTTGACTTATGTTCTTCACAAATGTGCATAATGACTTTTAAACATGATAAAGGCATGATTTCAACTAAATGTCCCTTTTATGCATGTTTTAGGGATTTTGTGCATGGCTTCCATACTTAGTACATTATTTTTCCTAACCATAATTTCTACATTCTATGAGTGTAGGTTCCGGTCGTTGAGACGTACTCCTTTCTTCAAGTGAAGCTTGGGTTGAGTATTCCCTAGGCTTGGTGAGTCCTCAAGTTCGAGGATAAGATGTTATTGTTTCTAGTTGTATTGTACTTTCTACTTTTGAGACTTTATTGATGTAAATGTCTTTGACCCTATTTGTACTCTCTATTGTATTAGATGTTGATTGAGACAAGTCTAGATTCTTTATTTCGTCTATGAAGATGAAGTTGACTTCTATTGTAAATTTTTTAAATTTTTTCCGCATTTTTCTATGTCTTTATGTTATGATTATGCTAAGGGCTTGTATGAGACTCCTTCGGGGTCAAGTACACCATGTTGCTCCATGGGGGTAACCTCGGGTCGTGACAAACTTGTTAATCAGAGCACAAGGTTATATAATGATTCTAGGATGATGTCCGATGAACCACATCTAGTAGAGTCTTGTTCATGAGTGTGAAGCGCCACAGTTATGAATGAGAGATTATAAGATATTTAGGAACTTTCACTTCTTTGAGTACTCTTTAGTCGTGCCTTAGAGTTTCAACTTTATGAAGTCCTTTTTCTAAAGCTTTTCTTGTGCATATAGGACATGACTACAAGAAGGGAGGCCGCAAGAAGAGTGGAAGAGGAGATTGCTAATGAGGGAGTTCCACCCCAAGGTCCTCAAGCTCCTAGTGATGAAGGGGCTATGACAAATGTGGAGATAAGGTCAGTTCTCCAAACATTGACTCATGTTTTAGCGACTCAAATCATTAGAGATTGTATAGCCCGTGTGAACCCCAATGAAAGTTGAAATGACCCAAAAAGTTCTTAAAAATGTGCTTCGGAAGTTACTGGAAACTTGTTTAGCTATATCAAAAAAATCCATTTCGTTTTTCGAAAATCCGACTTCATATTCTTGTTTAGGGGGTCAAATAGAGTGGGAAATGGGTCTAACCCAAATTTTAGAGCAACCGTATCAAAATCCGAAATTTCCAAGTGAAGCCTTTTTCGAGGGTCTACTTTGGAGGGTCAT
>JAJONQ010047598.1:0-11873 GCA_036250385.1 Solanum microdontum
AACATTAGACTATTAGATAGTATCACACTAAATCTATGTTGATAATTCTTTTCTTATTAACTACCTCTTTGGTCCGGTAAGTAGCAACAAGGCGAGTCTAAAGTTGTGCACCATTAAAAACACTTCTAAACGAAAGAATTATCAATGCATGTAATAACAATATTCAAGAATTACTTAGTTACTATTCATACTTTGTTAATCGCTCATGGTTCCCACAACCCTAGTTGTGTATTTCGTTACCCATGCAAGCAAGAACACAATTATAAACCCAAAATTTTTAGAAAAAGAATTCATGAACTTACGTAATTAGTAGAAAAAACCCAGAATCTCCAATTGAAATTCAAAGCAAGAATATTTATAAACCGAAATTAGGAAATCAAATTGCTAATGTTTGCAAGTTAATTCCCAAGAACACACCAAAACCTAGAGTTAAACAATAGTGGCTAACCCCCAAAAACGAGGTTTACATACCCTATTTATAGAAAACCTAGTCCTAAAAAGAAAGGATACGAAATAAGGAAATAAATTGATGGACGCAGCTTCAATCGACGAGACTAACCTACGGACCGTGGATCGACCTACGGTCCGTAGGTCCCTTCCGTAGCTCAAGACTTACACAATTTCTCAGAAGCTTGGAACCTTTAACTTTCAGATGCAAACGACGGACCTGCAGAACGAAATGTAGGTCGACCTACGGTCCGTGGGTCCCCTCTCGTGGATCCACACTTAGAATTTTTCATCAGGTACTGGAACTCAAACTTTCTGATACAAATGACGGACGTGCAGGACGGCCCGTAGGTTGACCTACGGTCCGTCAATGGCTTCCGTGTTCCACACTTGGTCAAGACTTCCCTGATACTCCATCTACGACACCAACCTACGGAGCATGACTAAACTTACGGTCCGTAGGTCACCTCCGTATATTGCTCTTTCTGCAGATATTCAGTTGTTGTCTCTCTCAACCTCGTCCAAGTCTATTCTTGCAAATATAGCACAATAATCATTAGTTCTAATACAAAATGTCCCTAGACACACACAACTCTTAAGTGAAATTGATTAAAAATACCGTAAACTCACGGTATATCAACACCATCAACTTAAATTCGTTGTTTGTCCTCAAGCGACGCACTAAGACTCTAAACGACACTTGTATAGAAGCAGACATTCAAGCACAAGCAATCACATGACTTTCTATCCCGACTCCCTTTTTGAGTGCAAATCTTTTAGCTTAGACTCAACAAGCTAACTCATGCGGATCAAGATATGACAAAGATCGACCAATAGACACACAACATACAATGTTTCACTATCATCAAGGTACCAACTCTCCAACAATGTAACTAGTGCCCTTACTTCAAACGAAATCCCTTTTTCACACAATGAATATGATTTTTAGTACAAGGATTCATTCAACACTTACACTAAGAAATAACTTCAAGTACAATTAGTGCTCAATGTCATAGGCTTGCCCTTATGTTCACTGTTTAGACTCTCCAAACTAGTTGCTAGGATCACTATAAGACTTTCTTAGCTTGTAACATAGGCTCAGGGTTAGGTGTGGTACATTTGGGTACTTTAGTGACTTTCTGCCCTCCTTGACATTACATTGGCTATTTACCTCTTCCTTGACCTATTTTTGGCATCTTTTCATTTCACTTTCTTTCCCTTGACTCTTTGCAACATGGATGTGACTTTTGATTTTATGACTCTTATTTCGCACTTTATTCTTTTTCTTTCACTTCATTTTCTTTTGTTTCTTTCAACACTTTTCTTTTTGCTTCTTTTTGCACAAAGTCACGTCATCTTTATTTTTCTCTTTTCATCACACAACTCTTTTCATACCCTTTTTTCATTTGGTTTCCTCTTTCATAACCACCCTCAACTTATGCATTTTGCATTAGTTGAGGTGCACAATGTCCGATGTCGGACCAGGGCCAAGATCGAGGTCACTTTTGACTCAGCCACCCTCAACTTAGGATTTTGGCCTAAGTCAAGGTGCACATGTCCAAGGAGAGACCAAGGCCAAGACAATATTTTAAGGGAAGGTTTAGCTGAATAAAAAAAAGGGTCAATTTTAGTCTCAAACATTTGGATCAAAAGGGAATAATGCAACCATTTGGTTAGATCATTTTAGTCTTAAGTGGACTAATTTGAACAATGGCCTATAATCACTTCCCAACTTCTAGCCTAGATTATCCTAGCAGGAACAATGGGGCAAGTTCTAGAGTGGCACAAAACGGTCTAAACATTTAACTATCCTTACACACTCTTGGCACCTTGTTTCATTATCAGATTACCCAGTTCAAATTTTAGCTTAAGTCATGCGATCAAATTGGTTCTTTATCATGTCATACTCAGAGACAAAACATTCAACTCATTCTAGCCTACATATTTTAGCACATATCACAAATTTTGGACGGGTTTCATTTTTCATTCTTGATTATACCATAATGCTTCATTTTTTCTCATCCTTCTACACATACAATCCTAACACATGACGGTTCAACATAAATTAAAATAGTCTCTTGGGGAAAAAGAACACAGGCAAGAAAACCCCAAGAGAGGATTATGAGTTGGGTTACTTAGACGTCACCATATCACTCACAATCCATTTACCCCACCCCTAACAATATAGAGTGCAATCGTCCCCAATGCAGCAAAAGTAAAGAATAAAGGATCGGATGAAGCAAACCTATGGCGCATAGACCTGAAGACCTATCAACAAGTGGATGGGTCTAGTTTCCCAAAGCTCGTTGGATCAACAATCGGGCCACCCTCAGTAGTGCCTGCATCAACAGTCACAGCTCCCTCAGTAGTGCTAACCTCAACTCTCACAACATCATCAGTGGCGCTCACACTGCTAGAGGTACCAACGCCAATCTCCCTAAGCCTCAGCTGCCACAATTCCTCATCAACGATCGAAGCCCTCCGAGCCACCTCAATCTCTTGGCGCTCTCTCTTACTAGCTCTCCCGGCCTCAGTATCATCACAAGCCAGACTGGAACGGGGGCGCTTCCAAGCATGACGGAAAGAAGTAGGCAGAGGCAACATCTCATCCCAGAATAGAGCATCAAACATCGTATTATCAACCGGTGTTATGCGGGCCGACTCGGGCTCAATCTCTGGTGGAGCTAGGAGGGTGTCAAGATCAGCCCGGAGACTAGATAGCTCCATCTGGAAAGAAGACACATCTATGGTGGGGGCTGGTCGCTCTAAGATACGCAGATCGAATGCATCAAGACGTTGGTGAACGACATGAACCTTTTTGTCCATCATCTGCTCCATTTGCTGCTCCACCTTAGTCGCAGACTCATCAATCGCTTGCTGCATCCAAGGCCTAATAAGTTGGAGTAATGGGGCCATCTAGGCCTCCAACTTCTGAACTCGAGCCAGGGGCACAACAATAGACCCCTAAGAGGGGGTGACTCTGGAAGAGCTAGGGGCCTGACTAGCGGCCGGATAATGGAAGGCCGGAGCATCCTCAGTGGGTGCTAGAGGGGCAGGCTCATCAACATGTATCTGCTCCACATCAATCACTAAGTTTTCTCCCAGTAGAGGCACCTCAACCTGCTGCTCTCTACGCGGTGCAGCCACATTGGCCTTGTCTCAAATCAAACCGATAACCAAGGTATTGGTCGCTTGGATCAACTTATCACAATGCCAGATCGGCACTCTAGAGTCCCTGCACAGTTAAAGATGAGGCAAGGGAAGGGGTAAGTGGTGGTGGCCTTGAAGGCCCTCTTATGTAATTTATCTAGAATCCAGCAACTAGGGCTTCCACCATGACTACGCGATCCAATGTGAGTACATTATCGACCTGCGTGGGAGACACTCAGTTTTGTACCAACAACCACCAGAAGAATTTGGCCACAAATGTGAGGGTGGCCTTCTTGATGCTCAAACCTGGGGTGCTGGCCCATTCGGCGCTCTTTCCATCTGCAGCAATGTGATGGGCTAACCAGCTCAACAAGGACTCCCTCTGCTCGGCATTCCTCTGAAATTCCCTACTCCTCACTATGTCCCAATGATAATCAAATTTTGTCGTATTGATAGCTAGAGTATGGCCCGGGCCATATAACAACCTGTGGATTGGCCTCCGATATATCAACTTAGAATCCACGAACTAGAGTAGCTGTGAGTGGAGGCTGGGCAGTGGGCTTGGCCCGTCTATGAATGGAACCTCATAGAGTGTCTGCATAGGAGGCATAGAACTCCCTCACGATCTTCTCGCTGTAAGACCCTAGGTTACAGGCCATTTACTCGCATATGTGTCTCTTGAAGAGCTCATGAATAGGGGGTGTGATATGCAAGCTGCCCGTGAGAACCTGATGCTCATCAAAGACTAAACGAGCTAGCCTCTCCTTCTCAGTCATCCTCTTAGCATCCCTGTATATTTGCCATTGACCACGGACACACCATCGGTTTGGCTCCTCAGCAACTGCAATAGGCTCGTTGTCAAGTGGTACCGGAATGTCCCTCTCGCTAGTAGCCTCATCAGACGAAGAAGCCCAACCATGTGAACTTGACCTAGATGCGGAGCCGGAACAGGAAGCAGAGGCAGACTTAGAGCCGAAAGTAGAACCAGCCGGTGAACCGATCAGTGTATCCTCCTCATCAAATTGGGAGGTAGTGACTACGTCGGGAATCACCTGTCGGGATTAATTCTGGGTAATACGAGGTGTTGTAAGGGATGTCTTGGTGGAAGGTGAAACATATGCGGGATCAGTCTCCGCATCAGTATCTTCATCAATCAGTGGGGAGCTAGGTGCGACTGATTTAGACTTTACCCTTGGTGAGATGGTCGGGGGTTTCTAAGGAGCCATGGTACCTGTGGAGGCATAAATAGTACCAAAATAAACCAATAACACACTCAAAAAAAATTTAGAACGAACAAAAACAAAAAATAAAAATAAATTGACAGTAGCTTCAGTGGTCACCTACAGTCCGTGGGTCCCCTCCGTAGGTCAGATGTCCCAAAAATTTGGGATCTGATGGGAACCATGGATGTGCAAAATGGTCCGTAGGTTAACCTACGGACCGTAGTCCACCTTCGTAGTTCCACACTTAGTGGATTCTTCATGTGCAACAGACCCACGGACCTGACCTACGGTCCGTAGATAGGGTCTCATGGGTCAAGTTTATGCCAGGTATCAGACATGCCTCATGTTTAACCATTTCCCAACAATTTCAAACAATCAATCTAAGTCTAATCATGCATTTCAACACAATTTATGATAGTTCGTCATCCCTAGGGTTCCGATTACTAATTATTTAACATGTACTGCATATGAAACTAGGAACACTAAGTTGAAACTTTCAATTAGACTATTTTTCTCTGATTTAGTTGATTACAAAGGCAATACAATCACATTTTATCATCCCAAGACTTTATTTTATCATGCATTTCATACAAAAACAACCCAAGGTCAAGATCCACTTCATGACTTCATATATTGAACAATGAATATCAAAATTCACAGTTAAGTTGAAATTGTTTACCTTACAAGCAATGGAAGTGGGTGATTCTGTGATGACAATGAACTCCTTAGACCTTTTGCTAGCCTTTCGACATCGAACCCGGACAATGAGAACTGGAGATGAGGATTTGGGAAGAGGGAGAAGTGATATGGGAATATGGGGAAGTGAATGTGGAGTGATCTGTGGTTTTGGGAGATTAATGGAGTGATTTTGGGAGAGGAAGGGGTTAAAAACGGTTGGGAGGGAGTTTTGAATGCGGGGGATGAATATAAAAATGAAGGGTTTTATTTTAAAAGTTGTCCAGGTCGGGTCAGGCAAACCCCAAGTTTGGACTCATGAAACCCCATCTACGGGCCGTGGGTCGACCTACGGACCGTAGGTTGGGTCCGTAGGTCACTCTATACTTAGAAAATTTTGAAAACTTACCTGGGGTCTACGGACACCATTCACGGTTCGTGGAATGACCTACAGACCGTCGATGGGGTCCGTAGACCTCTACAACAGACATTTTCTGTAGATTTTGCTTTTCATCCCTGCACATGTAGCAACCGTTAGGACTTTCTTTTTACATTTTCTGGACACTTTTTAGACACGGTCCCTAAGCTATATCTAGCCAACACTAAAACAAAAGTAAACTATCAATCTAAAGAATTACAGAAAATCAAATAAACAAAAAGAGAACTCCTAAATCGAAAAGAAAAACCTATAGTTGGCTAGATTGTACATCTTAGGTTGCCTCCCAAGCAACGCTTGATTTAACGTCGCGGCACGACGCATGCCTTTTGATTACTCAGACTTCATCAAGATATCAGGCCTCAACCACCTCTTGCACATTTTCCTCTTTTTCCATGTAGACTTTGATCCTTTGCCCGTTCACTTTGAACCTTGTTCCCTCATTGTTCTCAAGCTCGACCGCTCCATGTGGGAACACTTGCGTAACTATGAATGGCCCGGATCACTTGGACTTGAGCTTGCCAGGAAACAAGCATAACCTAGAGTTGAATAGAAGCACCAGATCACCCATAACAAATTCTCGCTTTTCAATCTTTTGATCATGATACTTCTTCATCTTCTCCTTGTACAAGGCTAAACTTTCATAAGCTCTTAAGCAAAACTCATCAAGCGCATTCATGTCATTTACTCTTTGATTCGATGTGGCGCCCCAATCCAAATTCAGCTTCTTTAGCGCCCACATAGCCTTATACTCTAGCTCTACCGGCAAATGGCAAGACTTCCCATATACAAGTTGGTAGGGGGACATACCTATGGGAGTCATGAATGCGGTGCGATAGGCCCATAGATCATCATCAAGCTTTCTTGATCAATCGGTTCTATTCGCATTCACAGTCTTAGCCAGAATCTGCTTGATCTCTTTATTGGACACTTTAACTTGCCCACTAGACTGTGGATGGTAAGGAGTAGCTACATTGTGGAGGATGCCATACTTCTCAAGTAGCGCCTTGAACAACTTATTACAGAAGTGAGAATCTCCATCGCTGATAATCGCCCTAGGTGTACCAAATCTGGAGAAGATATTCTTTTTCAAGAATGCGGTGACACTTTTACCTTTATTGTTGGAAAGCGCAATTGCTTCCACCCACTTCGACACATAATCAACTGCAACAAGAATATACTTCATCCCATATGAACTCACAAATGGACCCATAAAATCAATGCCCCATATATCAAATAACTCAATCACCAATATCTGATTCATAGAAAGCTCTTGCCTCTTTGAAATTCCTCCTTCTCTTTGGTAACGGTCACAAGACTTGGCGAAATCATGAGCATCTTGGTGGATGGTAGGCCAATAATACCCACACTACAAAATTTACGTGCAGTCTGAATACCACTATGATACCCACCAACATGCGATGAATGACATGCCTCTAGTATACTCAACATCTCAACTTCGGGCACACAACGACGAATAATCCCATCAGCACAACTACGGTACAAATAAGGCTCAACCCAAAATATCTTTTTCACATCATGCATAAACCTTTTCCTTTGGTGAAACGATAAATCTGATGGCACCAGATCACTTGCCAAGTAGTTAGCAAAGTCTGCGAACCAAGGGATCAAGTCATGAGAAGCATCCAATACATGTTCATCTGGAAAAGCATCATCAATTTCAGCCCCATCTCCTTGCTTGAGCATAGCTTCCTCCTCTAATCTGGACAAGTGATCGGCAACTTGATTTTTTGTCCCCTTTCTATCTTTCACCTCAAAATCGAACTCTTGCAGCAAGCAACCTCAATTTTGCATCCTTCTTAGCCATCAAATACCTCAATGCAGAATGGTCAGTATGCACTGTGACCTTAGTACCAAGCAAGTAGGATCGAAATTTCTTGAATGCGAAAACCACTGCAAGGAGTTCCTGTTTAGTCACTGTATAGTTCTTTTGGGCCACATTTATAGCTTTGCTTGCATAGTAAATAGGATGAAGAATCTTCTCTCGCCTCTGTCCCAATACCACACCAAGCGCCACTCCACTCGCATCACACATCACTTCAAACGGTTGCCCCTAATTCGGTGAGATAATGATAGGCGCGGAAACTAGCTTTTCTTTCAACTCTCCAAATGCTCTCAAACAAGCATCATCAAACTCAAACCTACACTCCTTTTCGAGCAATTTGCACAATGGGTGTGCAATTTTGGAGAAATCCTTGATAAACCTCCTATAGAACCCTGCATGCCCAAGAAAACTTCTAACACCTTTTATAGAGATAGGTGGTGGAAGCTTTTCCATTACCTCAACTTTCGCTCTATCAACCTCAATATCCTTCTCAGAGATCCGGTGACCCAGAACTATCCCTTCTTTCACCATGAAGTGGCACTTCTCCCAATTGAACACAAGATTGCACTCTTCTTCACACCGTTTAAGTACCTTGGCCAAATAATCCAAACAACGATCAAAAGAGTCACCTACCACAGAGAAATCATCCATAAATACCTCTATAGTTTCCTCCACCATATCATAGAATATCGACATCATACAACGCAGAAAGGTCGATGGAGCATTACGCAACCCAAATGGCATATGTATGAAGGTGAACGTCCCATAACGGTAAGTGAAGGTGGTCTTCTCTTGGTTTTCCGGAGCTATGGAAATCTGATTGTAGCCCGAATAACCATCAAGAAAACAATACCAACCCTTACCAGCAAGTTGGTTCAACATCTGATCCATGAACGGCATAAGGAACTGGTCTTTTTCTGTCCAAGCATTTAATTTTCCGTAGTCCATGCAGACTCTCCATCTAGTCACGGGCCGCACCGGAACAAGCTCGTTTTTCGCATTCAAAACCACAGTAATCCCACATTTCTTGGGCACACACTAAATAGGACAAACCCAACTACTATCTGCAATGGGATAAATAACTCCAGCATCCAACCACTTGATGATCTCCGTTTTCACTACCTCTTGCATAAGCGGATTTAGTCATTTTTGGTTCTCAATACTAGCCTTGTGATCCAGCATAAGTTGGATTTTATGAGAACAAATGCTATGAGGGATCCCAATAGCCCTCATGAACCGCTTTAACACGAAAACCAATGCCTCAACGTGTACCACCTTCAGATCTGGCGCAATGATGACCAGTAAAGTACCATCTTTCCCCAAGAATACATACCTCAAATGTGATGGTAGAGCCTTAAGCTCCAATTTCGGAGCCTCTTCAACTGACGGTCTTGCGAGTGGAGAGTCGCGATTCTTCATGTCTAACTCCAATCTCTTTGGTTTTGAATGGAATTCGAACCTATCAAGTGCGGCAACCAATTCATCATAGTCTCCGATACCATCACCCTCAAAATTCATCATTACCACTTCTAGTGCATCAACACCCAACCTCTCTTCAATAGACACCTCAGAACCACTCTCTACATTATGATTCACCACTGATACCGACTTGAGCTCACTCCTCTGCTTCATAGATCTATAGATGTTGAAAGTAACCTCTTCACAGTTCAATCGGAACTTCATCTGCCCTTTCTCCATATCAAGCAAGGCACGCCCAGTGGCAAGAAATGGTCTCCTAAGGATAATGGGAACCTCAAAATCAACCTCACAATCAAGTATCACAAAATCCACCAGAAAGATAAAAGACTCCACATTCACTAGTACATCTTGGAGCACACCAATGGGCCTCTTCACAGTTTTATCGGCCATGAGCAATCGCATCGCAGTCGGTTTTGGATCCACTGAACCCAACTTCTTGTAAATAGACAATGGCATCAAATTAATACTAGCACCCAAGTCGCACACCGCCTTCGCAAAATGTAGCAACCTGATGGTACAAGGAATAGTGAAGACACCAGGATCTTCTTTCTTCTGCACAAGGGACCTTGTAGCAATAGCACTACAATGTTGCAGTCTATCATCATCTTCAAAGCTCACGGCCCTTTTCATCATCACCAAATCTTTCATAAACTTTACATACCCAGGCATTTGCTCCAAAGCTTCTAACAACGGAACATTGATGGAAAGTTGTTTCAACATAGCGATGAACCTGCGGTATTTCCCTTCTTCATTCTTCTTAATTAACCTCTGTGGGAATGGAGGTGGAGGTCTAGGCATGGGGACAACCTTTTGGGTTATCTCTACTTCCTTCTCTTCTTGGACTCTCCAGTGACCTTAATCTCACCATCATCTTTCTCAACCACAATTTCAACCTCAGACGACATAGGTGGATCAATGGTCTGCTTACCCCCTCGAGTAGTGTCCGCCATACAATGCCCATCATTCTTAGGATTTTGGATGGTGTTGCTAGGAAGTGTGCTAAGCTGACGTGGGTTTACTGTAGTGGACAACTGATTCATCTGCTGCTCAAGTTTCTTGATAGACACTACATGGGCATCAACCTTTTGACCAATAACAGACAAGTCATTCTGCATCTCCTTCACATTCTCATACGTTCCTTGCAGATGTGCCCACATAGCATGAAGAGTACGAAATTTCTCACATTCATGTATGAGGTCATCAACCAAAGAACTAACTATAATTCCACGTGCAGTGGAATTAGCCTTTTTCCAAGATGTATAAGCTTTAAGATATCTTCTGTGTTGTGATGTGTTTCCCTCTTCTGGTTGATTTAAAATATGAGTTATACCTTCGAGCACATTTTTCTCTTCCATTACATACTATATTTTACCAATCCAAATGTTATAATTGTCTCCGTTCAATTTTTCACCTTTGTTTAAGTTATAACTTTTATGCCATGACTGTATTTGAGAGGCAATTAGGCAATTTTTTTTTATGAATTAACTATGCATGTGACATACACATTCAACTAAATCAATTCTCATAAAGGCTTCATATTTATTATAAAATCAAAAGGATATGTACATATTCAATCATCATCTACGAATTAAATATTTAATAAAAATTTGAAACTAATTTCTTAATGCGTATAATATATTTAAGACCATAATCATGAAGATTTACATGTCTAATAATCAAACACCATATGATAATGCACAATAGACTAACAATCCACTAATCCATAAAAGAGAATAAAACTCAAATATTCATATTAAAGCATAATCAAAGATGTTCATCACATAATTTATAAAGAATAAACAACAAAATTCAATACTAAACTATGTTTATGTTGTGAAGTTTTACCCACTTAACTCCTATATTTACCACATACTTCCATAATGGTTCATTATCCCCAATTTCGAAATAAATTTCATTCAATTCAATCTTCCAGTATTCTGGTAAGGAATGATACAAAACATCGTATGCATCCCACTCTTCAACTTGAATGACACTTTTATTAACCTCATCTAATTTCATGACAAAGGATCTGAGGAAGTCTAATAAAGAGTCAAGAGAATCCATCTTCAAAGACATAAATTCTTTTAGATCTTTAGCTCTTTTCCTTCAAAGGACCCTTTGATTCCTTAACAAACTATGTGTCGCCCTCAGAACACCAATCCGTATGATTTCTTGCCCTCGAAAACATGTCCTACAACGACGTGCTCTTCTACATTGTCTTTTTGCTCTTTGAGAACTCCCACTAGGAATAATTCGAATTTGTTCCTGTTCAGCCATGTCTGAAATAGGAACAAGGAAACAATTAGAATGGTTGAACCATTCAATATGACAACATATGTCACTTTTATTTGTAGAAGACGCAAAAAACTATTTAAGGAACATAAAGACTAAACGAATAAACAAGATCAATATATTTGAAAAACATAACATATACAGACACATATATTAAAAAAATCCTAAAAGCACACCTATTCCTTTTCCAAAAGAATAATCCTAAAAGAACAAAAAACTTTTAAAAAAACGTTTTCCCAACTTCAAAAATTCATATATCACTCATTTTAAATATGTTTTTCTATTATAATATATTTTTGGAAAGCTACAAATGAGTAGATCATGA
>JAJONQ010047599.1:0-10814 GCA_036250385.1 Solanum microdontum
CCAATCGACACTAGCCTATTAGATAGTATCACATTAAATCTATGTTGATAATTCTTTTCTTGTTGATTACCTCCTTGGTCCGGCAAGTAGCAACAAGGCGAGTTCTAACGCGTGCACTCGTTAAAAAGACTTTTAAAGGAAAGAATTATCAATGCATGCAAGACACTATTCAAGAATTGCTTAGTTATTATTCATACTTTGTTAATCACTTATGGTTCCCACAACCCTAGTTATGAAAGTTAGCAACTCATTATCTCAAAAACACAATCAAAATTCATTAAAATATATATGCTTGTGTTAATCATAAAAAAGTTAAGAACAATAGCTAAACTATCTTTTTTTAAGCACGAATATAAATAAATAATAAAGGAGAATAAAGAATAAACCACAATTCTTTGGCCTCCACAACGGCTCTTCCAAAGTTCCTAAGCTAGAAGAAAATTTATATTCTGTCTTGTATCTTGGTTCTTGGCCTCTCAAATAATTATTTCTATGCACTATTTATAGATGTAGAAAATCCTAAATAAAATAATTGAGTCCAAATTAAATTAGGAATCCAAAACCAAAAGGAATTAGATTCTTTTTTCTTTTTCGTCGCGTGAATAGTAGTGTTACCTCAATGAATTTGTTGATTCTGCACCGCCATTAATCAATTGATCAGTGCATTAAGAGACTGCCACGTGACAACTTATTCATTCAACTTAAATCTTTTGCAATTTGCAGTATGCCCCTTTTATATAAATATAATATTTTATTCACTTTAATCCATTAAGCTTCCTATTTGATTTTCTTCTTGAACCTTCAATCTTTAATTCGTTTTAGCTCCCAACTTCTCCAATTTTTCACCAATTTAATACGACAAATAAAATACACAATTTAGCACAATCCATCAAATTAATGCTCAAAAAGGACAAATATAAATAATAAATGTGAGGAAATAATGATTAAAAATATGTATTTTTAGCCTCACATCAAATATTTGGAAATCACACACACAATATATCCAAAATATATATAATAAAATAAAATAAAAGTCCATATAACAAAACTCAAATTTTGTTTATCCCCAGCAGAATCGCCAGAGATGTCACACCCCTTTCTGCGCATGTGAGCAGAAGGGTTTTCCAAATTTAAATGATAGTATTATTTAGAGATTATTTTATTTTATTCAGAGTCGCCACTTGAAATTGAGTTTTGGTGTTCCAAGTGATTTTTCTTTTTAATCCCTAACCAAAAGGAAATGACTCTATATTTTGGTCTGCGAACTAGAAATTCGGGTAAGAAATTATGTTGACCAAGAAAAAGGTATTAGGCATCCTTCGAGTCCCGTGGTTCTAAATCGCTTTTATTAACTTTTACTTATTTTAACTATTTTTTGGATATATTTTTTGTAGGCCATGATTAACTTATTTTTATTGTTGAATTTTTATTAGTCTGAACATAGATGCGTAACCGCATTCTTGGTCTTGACATTTAGAGGCATGACTATATTTTCCTCTCGAGTACCTCACACCTAATAATTCCTATTTACACTTCTTGATTTGAATTAATGAAAGTTTAATTATTAAAATAATTTGGCTAAGGTGCGCAACCGCATCCTTAAATTTGGCCAAGGTGCATAACCGCTTCCTTGAATTTCTTATGTCTTAGCTATCTACTCATGTGATCAAAATCATAATTAGATCACCCAATTGCTACCAGATTTCCCTAGACCTTACTGACTCCGATTTTGTCCAAATCTGGACTAGTCTAGGAATTCCCAAGTTACTACCAAAAAGCTTTCTGACCTCAATTCTTTCCCCATTGGCTTTTCTCTAACGACGGAATCAGGTCGTTACAAAGATACCAATTTACCCATTTACCCATCACTCGTCCCCGAGTGATCAACAAGGAAAGACTGGTTGAAGTAAGGGTAGAGTAGTATCTGAATCGTCGAATTACTGGGGATACTTGTCTCGCATGTCCTTAGCTTCCAGACATCACAATCAAGAATTTCAACCGATTCTTCCTCATAGAGAAGGTCTTGTTTAATAAAAATGAGTCTCACTTTATGATAATATCTTCGTCCCCAAACCAACCAATTGAATACCTACACATCCTCCAATACAATGCCTCAATGAAGTCATCACAATACTCGAGTGATAAATATTGTTGTATGTAGACTTAACTAACAACAAAAACAATTCCCAACAACCACCAAACTTGATCGTACACATGTCTACAACATGTTCTCAAAGCCCTTGACACAATCATCCAAACGAATCCTTTAGCACTTAGCATGATAAAATTCCAAGTCAGTACTCGCTACAAATAGCACTGAACCTGAACCAACCAACACACACTCATAGTACCCAAACAATCATAGTTCTTATCAACATCTCCTTCTCACAACATAAATTTCCATAAGCTTATGTTATCAAATTTTGGTCTTTAGACATCAGATACTTATTGAGGGATATGTCTAAGCATACAAACCCTCTAGCAACACTATCGAAATGCTAGATTTAGTAATTATAGATTACCTCTTAAAAATAGTAGAATTGGATTCACTGATCCCCACATTCAACCACACATAATCAATACATGACCTTGACAACTAGATGAATATTAAGATTGTCGGACAACAATAATTACACATGGTATCTCTTCTATGAACTCTCATAAGCAAGGTGGTACATGTAGATCCACTAAATTACTTTTAACAACTCTAAGACAACACTAATTATGTCTTTCGAAATAACCAAATCTTCCCAATATTCCCACTCAACCAAGAGAACATCGCAGGATTTGGTACCCCTGATCCACCACTAGGGATCCACCCACAAAAGTGAAAACACACGAGAGCATAGCTAGTGAATCATACTCACAATACTAACAACCATCATAACACTCCAACCATTTACCTTATTATAACCCAACACTTTTTAAATGAAACCTTTCTTAGGTACTTAACAATCAATAGTAATCAACTTTACGACTCAACCCAGGTGTAAGTCTTTTCAAATGATCAATACCGGGTACAATTGATCATTTCTCACCTTGGCAATTCATACCTTAACAACATATCTTACAACGAATGTAGACTTACAATGAAAAAAATAATTGTAACTCAATCGTATAACACAATCCCCTTATCTATCAACATTAGCCTATACCTTGAAGATTTTTATGAAATCATGGATCTTCGCTTATCATTGATCGCATCTCCATCGATATTACAATATCTTTCGCTAACAATCCAATTGTACTCAATACTAAACTCATAAACAAAAACAAGCACTTATCATCGCGCTCAAGCTAATGTCTGCACAATCCTTTCTCCAGTATTTTTCAATAGTTTTTAACCCATCTGATGTACCCGCGACACTATTACCCTAGCCACATCAACATGAAATAAATCACGCACCTCTGAACCTAGTTATCTACCCTTATGAAGATATGTCTTTAGCCTTTGCAATCAAATTAAACATTCTTGCTCTAGCCTCTCTCTAAAGGTTGTACTACATTCCACTATATTTTCCTTTATTATAACTCTATCTCTTTTAAATTTGGTTTGAGTGGTGTCCCACCATCTCTTAAAACTTTCCATACAACTACTTTTCTCACCAAATATTAGAAAACCACAACCTTAGATACTCGCAAGTCGTAATTACTGTACAAAATTCGCTTAACCAATAATCATATTATTTAGTTGCATCCCATCACAATCCATCACAAACTCTTATTACCATTACGCTTAGTCAACCTTGACTATCACTACGAAGTCAACCTTTTCATCAACATGACACCTCAAACCCAGATATACTCATCAAAATCAAAGGACTAACCCAATTTTTTACACACCTTCTTACTAAATACTTCAATTTCCTTCACCTAAGTATACTCAATGGGACTTGCTTTATCTATAAGCTTGTCATTACGGTATCAATCCACTCCTTTATGGCTTAAGATAAATTCACCAGTCATCATACTACCATTCTTCTTCTTAACATACAAGACAGGAGCACCCCACGGGAAAGCACTAGGATGTATGAAACCTTTATCATTAAGCTCTTGGTTTTGAGCCTTAAGCTCTCTTAGTTCCGATGGGGCCATACGATACGGAGGGATCAAAATAGGGCGAGCGCCAGTTTCCAAGTAAATGTAGAAATCTATATCTCTATCCAGAGGCATACTAGACAAATCCGTAGGAAACACTTCCTTAGACTCAGACACCACAGAAGCAAACTCAATAAAGGGAGACTCAACCTCAACATCCAAAACATGAGCCAAATAATCCAAACAACCCTGCACTACCAATTTCCTAGCCTGAATAGAGGATATGATCTTAGCTAGCTTAGGCTTGTACACCCTTTCCCACTCTAATCTTTCCCTATCGGGGATCTCTAGAGTTACCGATTTAGTATTATAATTAAGCCTGGTATAATAGGGGGACAACCAAGTCATGCCTAAGATTATATCAAGTCAATCATATCCAGCATAACCAAATCAACCCAAATCTGAAAATCCATAAACACAACAGGACAACACGATTTACATGGGTGACTATGACTGACTCTTCAACTAGGGTAGAAACATGGATGGGGGCATCAAGTATATCACAAACCACATCAAATCCCAAGGCAATTGAACTGACAAATACGAATAAGTAGAACCAGATCAAACAAAACAATAGCCATTCGGGCATAGACAAGAGTAGCTTTTGTGAGCACTGCATCACATCCTCAAACTCGGTCTTACCTGAAAAAAACATAAAACTGAGCCCTGTCCTATTTACGGGCAACCTTATTGCCTGGCTTTACTACTTCTCTACCTGCATTACCATTTCCCCGGCCTCCACGGCTCGCTGATTTCCTCTGCGTAAGCCCAGGTTCTCCAGAATTTTAACACACTTTATAACTTATATTCGATTGTTGAACACTAAATTAGATCGCAGGGGTTAGTTCGGGTATGATTCAATCCATAATTGGGACTAGGGGAAAACAAGGGAGACAGGGCTGAGATTCTGTCTCACTCTGTCCCGCTCTGGCGGGAGATATCCCGCACTAGCGGTCTCGTCGTGGCGGAGAAAATCCTGCCACAGCGACCCTGACGAAAATAGAACTGCTGCCAACAATTTTTGGGTTCCTCTCTTTTCTATATTTCCCCTAGATTTCCCGGCTATAACTAGGCATTTAAGATAATCTCTTTTGCTAGGACAACCATTGTCTACCCCCCGGTCAACCCAACGAAGTATACACTTTAGAATCCTTTTACATCGTTTCAACACTACCACACAGATATCCCCAAGATACACCCAGACTGGTTGCAACGCACGTCCAGATTTCTCGCTTACGAACCACATCGTAATTTATCTGGACCCTTGTACCTAATCTCGTGATGATTTTCTTTTCACAACAAGTTTCATGACACTCAAGCAGTTACAACTTGCAGACAAGTCCAAATTCCTTAATTAGTTCATTCCATAGACGACCATTGCTAATCATCTATGCCTTATACGTCCCATTAGGCCAAATACTAATTGGAACCTTCTCAGTTCCAATTAACTAGCTTGTGTCTCTTCAGCTTGAACTATGGCGTCTAGTTCACTTTGTTGAGATACCAATTGGAATCGGGAGATACCAATTGAAATCGGGAGATACCAATTGGACTCAACTCATACGACACGTGACAATACGAGCTATCGAGCCCCACAAAACTACTAATTTCCATCATAGAACTTTGTCGAACCCAATTCTTAACCGCTTCAACCTTTAACTGATGGTAACCAGATCTTAAATTAATCTTAGAGAAAACCGATGCACCTTGCAATTGGTCAAAAAGGTCATCCATCTGAGGCAATGGATACTTGTTCTGAATGGTGACCTTATTCAACTTTCGATAGTCTATACACATCCTATCTTGCTAGTGATGGTGTTACCTCTTTTGTTACTCTAGTTCGGACCATAGAGTGAAGGAGGAAATATACCAATTTGTATCAGCCAGATACCAATTGGATTCAAGTCATAGCACGAAGGAGTAGAAATAAGTGAGTTTTTCCTAAAGTCCTATAGCCTTTCAAACATATCACAGTTATGTCAATATGGAGCAACATACCATTTTCCAATATCAATCATCATTAGATATGAACGAACTTATCACAAGTAGATACACAACACAATTCAATGGTCCTCTCACGGAACCCACTTAAATGGTCCTCTCATGGAACCCACACCCAAACCGTTAGCATATCGGAACGTGGTACCCGATCTAATAATTATGTCGAAATGTGGAAACCGATCTCATAGTTATGTCGAAATGTGGCAATCGATCCAAGTTAGTTATGCCGGAATGTGGCAACCGATCAAAGTTAGTTATGCCGGAATGTGGCAACCGATCCATTCAGCACATCACAATCACAATCACAAGTATATCCTCAAGATTATACATTTAAGTCATGATTTCATGGTAACCATCATTCATCTATCTCATTTATAACAAGTGTGATCAATAATGCAACATTCATATACATACATGTGTCATAATGAAGCTAGAACAAGCATACATCACACAATCATGAAATCACAACCATCACCTACCTCGAATTCAAACTTGAATCCCCTAAGGCATTTGAATCTTCCCTTTCCAGATTCTTCCCGCTTGTTCGTGGTCTAAAAACATACAATTAACGCAAAGGATCAATAAACAAGGCCTAATTAGTCGGATTATAATAAACATTATCAACATTAGGCCAACCCAAGATCCCAATACCCAAATTAGGGCTTTTTCCACCATTAACTTCAGATCAAAACCTTTCCCCAATGATAATTACCCAAGAAACTACGTTCTATGGATCGAAATACAGGTTCAGGGAGTAAAAACCTTACCTTTTGCCTCAAGAATGGTGAAAAAGGCCAAGAACTCTTCTGGGGTCGTTCCTTAGTTCTCAAAGTTGAAAAGTGCAGAATAAAGACGTTTTGGGGTTTATTTACGACCTTAAGTTGCGTCGGACCCGCCACAATGATTCTCACCCCGCTATAGCGGTAGCAATTCCGCCTTATCGGCTTGTATGGAACTAGTGAGCTATTTTAATAATTCTAAGACCCCCATTTCACAACACACCTTCAACCAATGACTCTCAGAAAATACTGTTTACGCTAAGATCTATTTCGAGAGTTCTACTCACCTGAATTTTATTCCGTAAAGTCGTACAGATTCCTTAACTTCTTAGCTATTTACTCATGTGATAAAATTCATAATTAGATCACCCAATTGCTACCATATTTCCCTAGACCTTACTGACTCTGATTTCGTCCAAATCTGGACTAGGCTACGAAATCCCAAGTTACTACCAAAAAGTTTTCTGACCCCAATTCTTTCCCTATTGGCTTTTCTCTAACGACAGAATCAGGTCGTTAGAGTATGGGAGTTGAACATATGAGAGAGTGAGGGATTTTTAAATTTAAACTCGTTTGGCCCTTTGAAAACCTTTTAGTTCACTAGGCGATGCGTCGAATAGTATTTTGGCTCGCCATGTTTTACAGAACTCCCAGCAATTTGGGGGTTCAAACGGCGGACATAATCGGGCTCACCGACCTGTTCGGCGAGTCGTAGACTAAGCTTTTGGCTTGCCGAGTTTTACATAATCCTCCCATCAAGCTGGGTGGTTCAAACGACGGTCTAAATCGAGCATGCCGACCTGTTCGATGTGTTGCCGATTGGAATTTTAGCTCGCCTATTGCCCATTTTCCAATACTTTTCACTTTTCAACCTACAAAATCAACACCCATTATTTAAAAGCAAAGTTCAAAAAAACACCAAAAACTTGGGTTGCCTCCCAAGAAGCGCCTTATTAAAGTCGTGGCACAACGAAGATACCAATTCAAACTTCATTTTTTGAGGTTGGCTATTGTGTCACTAGGCAACCCTTTTTTTGTCCTTGGGTTCAAATGAGATGAAATTTGGCCCATTTCCATTTCCAATTGCTTGATTGACACTGAATGCGAGGTGACTGTCTAATTAAGTGTAGAGATGTCCTCTTTAATTTCCTTCAAAACTTTGTCCGACCCTTCCACCTTATTGAGAATGCGCGCAAGCATGTCTTCCCTACGGAAGTTCTCCACGTCAGCCTTTTGATCCTTAGGCTTTTCATGTTCATGGGGTGGAATGTATCTTTCCTTGTCACCATCCCTTTCCTTCCAATTGGCATTACGATCACGCCATTCTCTGTCACGGTCTCTCCATACATTATCTCTATTCAACCCGAATTTCCACCCCACCTTCGACAGTTTGGACAAAAACCTCCTCCTTGGTTTGCAAGAAAGTTCACTTCCTCCTTATACAGCGCCTCAAATTGTGTTTCTTCGGGGTTTTCTCCACCAATACCCACAACATTTGCACTCTTTAACCCACTACCCATCACATTTTTCGACAATATATCCAGTAGGGTAATCATTTTTGTAATATTTTGGTCTCTCTTGATCCTTCTCGATTTGCTCTTTCGTTATCCTAGAAGTGAAATGAGACACTTGGTCCTTACGAGTGTACCATGCTCTATTGATCTTGGTCATGCCATCAAGGAGTTGAGACGCTACACCATAAGGCTGTTGCATTATACCTCCGGAAACAAGTTGATCCGCAACACCTTTGTTCACTGAGTCAATACTCCTATAGAAGTATTTTAGAAGCACATTTTTTTGGAAGATAGTGAGTTGGACATTGAAGTAAATCTCAACCACGTCTCATGGATTTGTTCACCGTCCAAGCATTTGAAACTTTGGATACTATCCCTTAATGTAATCATTTTTGACTGGGGAAACAATCTCCCAATGAAATCCCGCGTGAGTTCACCCCTAGTGGTGATAGAGTTCCTCGATAGATCAGCTAACTATTTGGTAGCATCACGCATCAAAGAGAATGGGAACAATCGAAGATGAACTGATTCTTGAGATATGTTCTTGAACGAGAATGGAGCACAAATGTCCACAAAGTTCCGAATATGTTCATGGGGATCTTCATGGGATAGCCCTCCATATAATCCTTTCATTTTCAGGAGTTGTAGCACTGTGCTAGTGAAATGGAAGACAACATTCCCTTCAACTGGAGGTAGACGTATCACACCAACACCACCTAATTGAATCGGGTCATTCATATCATTAAGATTTCCATTATCATCTTGGTGGCCAACTTGGCTACCATTACTCTCGTTCACGCTCATTTCTTCCTCTGTTCAAAACAAGCCACCACAAAAATGAAACAAAGTAAGTCGAGTCAACTACAACACAAAAAGATTACCACTTTAAACTTCAATAATAGAATTCAAAACACCACTTCCCGGCAGAGGTGCTATTTTTGATAAACGCTCAAATGCACCTCATCTTATACTAGATGTGAGCGATCGTAATCTAGTAAATAACCCAACGAAAGATTGGGGTCGAACCCATAGTGAGCGGTACAAGTTCGAATTCAGTTACGAAGTTATGAAGGTAATATAATTAGTGGTAGGAATAGAAATTATCGAAAAGACTTAGTTAAATTGAAATGGGTGACAACAAATGTCAGATGGGGGGATTGGTTTGTCAATTAACAACTAAAATGAATACGGAAACATGGGTTTCAACAATATTAAGAGGAATTCTCGGGATCTGATCAATTATAGGCTAATTATGCTATATGGGTAATTGAAGTTTATTAATAATTTGCTGAATCACTGTGAGTAGGATAGACTATAAGTGCAATAGTTTTCTCTCGTACAACTATTACGGTTCAGGCGAGTTCTGATGAACCTCGACAAGCTTAACACTACAAAACAAACCAAAACCTTAATTTATCTACTCTCTTGAGCTAGATAGGTAGGAGCGAGTTCAGATTCACTCTCTCAAGCTAGACCCATAACAATTCACACGCTATAATCATCAATCGATAACCTTGGTTTTAGAACCTCTCTATCGAGCAAGCCTAAAACACTAAACTAAAATTGTATTTGCAACTACAATTCATGAATTACTACTAAGCTATTAATCAAACCCACATTAAAACAACATTTAAATCATTAAACAACAATACCGATAAGCTAATTAAGACAATAATTACATGATCACACCCCAAGAATTGACGTTTTAGCTACACATTATAAAAAGAGAAAAACAATCACCAACTATGTTAGCCATGAGCTGGGTAAAAGTTTCCAAGTCTCTACAATGCGCTAAATTGAATTAGTTCAAAGATCCAATTGAAATTCTTCCAAATATTGTCTCAAAAGCTTCAAAGTCTCCAATGGGAACTCAAACACTCAAAGAAAGCTAAAAATTCTAAGAACTGTGGAATCAGAATTGTGGGAACCTCCTTTCTCTTCTTTTTAAATTTAATTTATAGTTGCCCAATTTTTTGCCTGAAAGGTAATTGGGCGAAGTAAGTCGCGCCTCGCCAACCCGGTCGGCTATCTGCCCTCTGCTCCCTTACATCTCCAATTTGCATTGGACATCAGTCCTCAGAGTTCTGTAAACTTCGGTGATCATAGTTGTTGTCGCGGAGTCGTTCGACAATCCACCGACTTTCTATTCCTATCACCAAATTGGTTTTTCCCTAGTGATGGCATGCTGCAATTTTGAGCGAGCTAAAGAGCCACTCGGCAGTACCCCGAGTGGTCTTGGCGATCACCAGGATCGCTTTTCTTCACTTCTTCAACTTGTTAGTTCTTTTTTGCCTGGTAGTCTCCTTGCTTTACCCCTTATACTTTATATCTGCAAATCAACACTTTAACATCAACTTAGAGCATATATTATGCATTTGAGGACACTTATACTATCAAAATAAAGCCTGAAATGAGTCAAAAT
>JAJONQ010047600.1:0-13409 GCA_036250385.1 Solanum microdontum
GTATTAATAAAACAAACATTGACTTGAATAAGATCCAAAAATCTAACTTTAATAAATAAATACTTAAATAAAAATACAACAATAAATAGGAAAAATACATCAATAAAATATAATAATGGAAAAAATATTAATAAACTATCAAATCGGAGTTAAGAAAATATGAATATAATTAGTAGAAATATAAACTACACATTAAAATCTTTAAAAAAATTGTTTAATAACCACAGTCAAAATTCTCATTTGCATTAGCTTATAATCGAAACATATCTTAACGTTCTTACATAAATTAATCAAGTCTAGAAAGGTAAAAAAACATAACCTTTATAATACGAAATAATATAAATTACATTTATAATAATTTAAAGTTTTACTTTAAAATTAAATGAATAGTCTTTGATTACATGTTTTTACCTACGATTCAGTATAATTATATACTCCCTCTGTCCCAATTTATGTGACTTACTTTTATTTTTAGTCAGTCCCAAAAAGAATGACACATTTCTATATTAAGTAACAATTTAACTATAAAATGTCTATTTTACCCTTAATGAAATAATTTACAGCCACACAAATTTCTATCATTCATTTTGGAGCACAAGTTTTAAAAGTCTTCTTTTCTTTCTTAAACTCCATGCCGAGCCAAACTACCTCACATAAAATGGGACGGAGGGAGTAGTTATTTTCATGATCTCTTAGAAGAGAAAATTCATGTCTTTGAACCCGTGATAATTAAATTGCATGTCTATTTAGAGTATAGAAATCATGATGAGTAGTTTTACATCAAGTCTTTTAGTTCCACATGTTTAAAAATGCTTTCAAATAAAGTGTTTATCAATTCAGTCTCAGTTTATCAGTATTATTGAGATATATAGATTATTAGTATAAATTCAATTGGGAGTAATTCTTAGCACCAAGCGGACATAGAGATGAATGATCAGTCATTGGTCAAGACAAAGACATTTAGTAGAGATCATTAATTCCTAAAACTACATGTCACCGTAGGTATTAATGGGCATATATTAGATCAATATTGAAACCTTAGTCCTTTTGGACATCAGTTTAGGGATCCACGTCATTAGTGTCTTCTACCCTAGCAAGGTATAGAGCGCCCTTCTAGTTGGGGTACAAGTTGGACTCCATTTAGCTCAATGGAGTATGTTTTATTAGTATCTCCCACAGTCTATTTTCAGATATTGCATGACTTTGTATATATTCAATTATTTCGGTTTAGTACTTGTCAGTTGCATATTGATTTACTTTGCCATTGCATCGGTTCATATATTTAAATCAAGCATTTTAGAGCATATTGTTCAGTTTACTGGACTTGTGATGCATGTCTCACATTCCAGTACATTCAAAGTACTGACTGCATACCTCTCTACGCTAAATTATTTTTTAATATAGGTTCAAAATCTCGTCATCCAACTTTCGGTTTGTACGACTTTTGATCAGTTCAGTAATAGTGTTGGTGAGTCCTCGTATTTCAAGGACAACACCTATGATATTTTTCTTTATTTCAATTATTCAACGTTTAGACAATTAGAGTTAGTTAGGGAGTTTGTTCCTACAACTTATCTCATTAGATGCTTTTACATATTAATTTTCAGCTTTTATATATTGTTTTAGGACAAATTCCTTTTTGATAATTAAGTTGAGATTTGGATTTCTTATATCCTCCAGGCTCAACTTTTGCATCAATTATTTCAATTTTTTTATATTTATTTTCTTAAAATCTCTTAGTTACACCTTTTAAATTTATTTTCTCCTCCCTTCCCTATAGTACATTTCTTAGTTATTATTATATTGTTGGAGTTCTTACTTTTAATATAATATAAATAAATATTGATATAAAATATAAAATATACTAAATTGGATGTTTTTAGTTACAGTATTATAATAATATAACATTCATGTTAGGAAGTGTTCAAATTCCATTAAACTTTGAGATTCTGAACATCTGTAAATCACACTTGAGTTATTAACAAGAGAAGAATAGAAAATATTAAAAAATGTAGTTTAAAATGTGAGGAAACTCCTCCATTTAAAGTTAACAAAGAATAGTATGGGCATGTGCTTTTGTGTCTTATCATAAAAGTCACAACCCTTTAGAAAAGTTACAACTCTTCGGAAATGTCACAACTCTTTGAAAAAGTCATAAGAATTCAATGTGAAGAGGCTTATTTTAATATAATATAAATAAATAAATATAATATAAAATATAGAAGATATACTAAATTGGGTGTTTTAAGAAGAAGAAGAAGAATAGTAGAAAACTTTAAAAGAGTAGAGTTTAAAAATGTGAAGAAACCCCTCCTTTTATAGTCAACAAAGGGTAGTGTATGAAAAAAATGTCTATTGTGCCTTATTAAAAAAAAAATCACAACCCTTCAAAAAGGTCACAACTCATCGGAAAATTCATAAATCTTTGAAAAAGTCACAACCCTTCGTAAAAATCACAACTCTTCGGCAAAGTCACAACCCTTTAGGAAAGTCACAACCCTTCAAAAAAATCACAACTAATCAGAAAATTATAACACTTTGGAAATATCACAACCCTTCAATGTGAAAATGTGTCTGTTTTTAATATAATTTATCACTTAAGTTAGTTAGTTCATACTTTTAAGGAAGTAGATAGATATGGATTTGTCTAATTTTAATTTGATATGAATTTTTTTAAAATAAACAAGACTTTTAATTTAAGATATGTAGAATATATGTAACGACCCGAACCGTCGTTGATAAGGAAATAAAAAACGTCATGAAAACCAGGCCCCTCAACCCGCCAGAGCGGGCCAGATACCGCTAGGGCGGCGACGCTCTAGCGGGATGGATGGGACAGAACTTAAATAACGCGAAGTCTTATTTTCTCCTTTTTCCAAAAACACCAAAAAGAAGCGAAGATCACCCTAGAAAACCCCAAAAGGCTACTCTAAGCTTAGGAAGGAAGGAGAAAGAGATTTCTAGTGTAAGGATGTTGATAACTTGCAGATTTCCGGTCAAAATCCACCGTCTCGTCGTTCAGAAGCCTGGATTAGAGCTATAACCCTCTGCGACTACTTGGCACCCAGGTAGGCTAGGTTTATTTAATTGAGTAGTTATAAATCCATTTTTCACTGCGTAGTATGTTGATAATTGATGGTAGGATTCATGCTTAGGCCTTCGTGCACCGAAAAAGGATGATTGTTTATATACTATCAATTATTGAATAAGATGGGAATCATAGAAGGAAGCATTATCCTAAGGAATAGGTTGGAGGATGTTCGACTCTAGTTTGGGTTGTATATGTTTATTGTTGCTGTTTCCATGCTTTGTGTACATGAATGGGATTAGAGAACATAACTCGAATGATAATGAAAAGACTAAGTATAAACAATTACATCCCATGAACTTATTACTTGATTGTATGATAATGAGTACTGTTTTGATGGATGTGAATGTGATTGTGATTGTGGTTGTGTTTATTGAATTGGGTGTCACGTTCTGACACACCAACTTGGATTGGGTGCCACGTTTCGGCGCAAATATTAGATCGGGTGTCACATTTCGGCACACTAATTGAGATCGGGTACCACGTTCCGATGCATTAACAGTTTGGGTATGAGTTCCATGAGAGAACCATTGAATTATCATGTATGTCTACTTGTTATTGAGATTATGGAACTATATATTGCTCTGAGAGAATGACTGAACCATAAATTCGTGTAACTGTACTGATCAGTTGTGCTTATTTGGTGGTGATATGTTGTAAGTTTTGAGTAATTAGGTACTATTCTGGTTAGGAATTTATATGGGAACGGTTATAAGCCTTGATAGAAAGTATTATGGAGCCAGGGGTTGAGTGGTTTGGTGGAATGAGCAAGGGTATGTCGTGAGTGGTTGGCCGGGTTGGTAGTGGTTACATTTGGAACCGCTCTAAGAGGTAGATTGTTAAGTGACAATAGCATAATAGAGCGAGTGAGGTTTAGGGTCAAGTGTACTAGTATATGCAAGGTATCCAGAATGGTAAGGATAGAAGGGTATAGAGGTGGAGGAATGAACAGTCTTATTGCATGTCTCTGATAGTCAATTTCTTATATTATGCAGTGTAAATCGGGTTGACCGATGATATCTACCAGTACGTGTGGTTGTACTGATACTACTCTTGCTATTCCTTTTTGGGCATTGTCTAGTTGCAAGGTCAGTGATGTTTCATAGGTGAAGGCGAAGATAATCTCTTACAACTTCCATGCAATAAGACTGTTCGTTCGGAAAGAGCTTCTATCTTGTAATCTTAGAAGCTCTTCTACCTGTTTAGACTAGATACATTAGGTGTTAATTACTTTACAAGTCTTACTCGAATTGTTGGCAAAAACTCTCTATTTTATAAAAACTTCTCATAAATGTTATTTATTTTCCAATTTTCTTAATCTTTCGCATGTCATTTAACTGTTTGGGAATCGAGGGTTCTCCTACTTAGGTGTTAGAGTAGGTGCCACACGGCCCGGTGGATTGGGTCGTGACAATTGGTATTAGAGCCCAGGTTATCGGTCTCCAGTACAAGAGAAAAATGTGGAATAGACTCATACGGATTGGTGTGTTGACGTCCACATCTTATCTTTAGGATGTTATGAAGCATTCTAGGAAGTCGTTTCATTTATTCTCTCCTTTCGTACGAGTTGTCGCTTATGGTATGAGTTGAGTTCAATTGGTATTTCCCAATTCCAATTGGTATGTCGACAAAGTGAACTGGGTGTCGTCTTCAGGGTTGAGAGGACACAAGCAAGGTAAATTGGAACCGAGAAGGTTCCAATTGGTATCTGGACGTAGATTTTGTATAAATTCTTGGATGATTAGTAATGGTCATCCATGGAGCGAATTAATTGATAATTTATGACTGGTCTGTGAGTGTAGCTTGAAACTATAAATGTGTGCATATTGTTGTTTTGAAATAACTATTGGTGTGAAAGATGCTTTACTTAAATGCTATGATATGATTATGTGCATAATATTGGTTGCCTGGATTTTGATGTGTGCAATATGCAAGTCTAAATGTTCGAAACTATGCGAGTCGTAATTGCCCGAGTTTCGTAAAACTTGTTGTCAGAAAGAGAGTCATCACTGGTTAGGTGTAAGAGTCTAGATAATCTACGCTATGATTTGTAAGAAAAAATCTGGACGTGTGTTGCGACTGACTATAACTGCGTGAGTGTATGGGCATATTCGGAAATGTGTAGGGTTGTAGTGTTGAATTAATGGGAAATGATTCTGGAGTGTGTAACGTGGGTATTTACTCGGGGTAAGCAATGACTATCTTAGTTATAAGGATTATCTTAAATGCTTAGTTTATAGCCCATGAATCAATGAAAAACCTTAGAAACAGGAAGAACCCTAGGAAATTGTTGATCTAGGTACTGTTTCCATAGGAGCCGCTGGGATGAGATTTTTCCCGCCATGGCTAGACTGCCAGAGAGGGATTTATCCCTCCAGAGTGGGATGGGGCGAGATAGAATCTCAGCCTATCTCTGATGAGTCCACAATTTGGACTCATTTAGGGCTTTATTTTAATAGATTTAGCGTCCTCAAATGCATATTTGTACCAATAACTGATGTAAATCCTTGAATTTCAGGTATTTGAACTTAGGGACAAAGCATGGACATGATTAAGCAAAAAGGAACAAGGCAGCTGAAAAAAAGAAGAAAAGAAGGCATGAGGATCGCCTAAACTATTGGGCGAGTCACCGAATGGCCTTGGTCTCACCTACTGTTCCAGTGTGCGAAGCCCTGAAGGAGAGAAAATCAAGTTAGTGATAAAAAAAAGCAGTCGGCGAATCGTCGAACAGTTCTGCGATGCAGTGCTATATCGCCTAAAGTTACAGAACGCGAAGATGCTGAAGGCAAAAGCAAAACGGCGATGGAATAGACCAAAGGGCGGATCGCCGAGTGGATCGACGATCCCGACTTACTGCGCCGAGTGGTCCTTCGCAGCACATTTTTTGACAGCTATAAATACTTATTTAAATTTTTAGCTTAGTATCTGATCTTTTGTGGAATCATATTATTATTCAGTTTTTGAAGTCTAGAGCTTAGAACTGAATAGAGAGACAATATTTCCTTAGCTTTGAAGATTTGAAGATTTCCACCTCTAAGAAATTGGAAGTGGTGTTGAAGATTCTTCATCATAGACCTTTGTAAATACTATATCAGTCCTACCCAGTTGATGGAAACACAACTTGGTAACGATTTTTACCTTTTTTACTATGTCTAGGTAAAACCCCAATTCTTGGGTGTGATTATGTGATTATGTGATTATGAGTTGATTTAACTACTCGGTATTGTTAATTGATAGTTTATTTGCTGTTAAAAGTGATTTCGTTCAGGAACTATGGTTGAATTTAATGGGTTGTAGTTGCAAATACAATCTTAACTTTATGTTTTTTGCTTGCTCGAGAGAGAGGTTTTAAAACCAAAATTACTGAATTAATGGTCTGTGGGTATTGGGTTGTCATGGGTTCAACTCGAGAGAGTGAATCCTAAACCCTTTTCCACACATTCAGCTTGAGAGAGTGAATGGACTAAAGCAAAGGTTGTGCTTCATTGCTGCTTATTGGTGTTCGAGAGAAACCAATTTGATTCGGGGTAAATTGTTCGAGAGAAAGTTTATCCCCACTACAGTCTAGCTTATTCACTGATTTGCAGTTGTTTACTATTAATTGCAATTACCCAGTTGTTTACCTTGGCCCATAATCCTATTGCATCTTAAGAATACCGTCTCCCTATTCGTATTTTTGCATTCGCTGTTTTAGTTAATAATTGATTACAAAACCCCCTTTTTTGATATTTGACACTTATGTCACCCCAAACTTGAATTATGTTCTTCTTCATAAATGTTTTTCAACTATGATTAACTTGAGCATATTTATGCTTTTCTATTAATCCTTGAGTACGAACCACTCCCTTGGGACTCGACCCCAACTCACTAGTTAGGTTATATTACTATTGAACGATCGTTGATGCTTAGTATTGGATGAAGTATCTTTGATAGCATTTACTTTTATCAAAATGGCGCCACTGCTGGGAAGTGGTGTTATTTGAGAATTTTTAGTTAAGTTGATTTTTGCTCTTGTTCATCATAGTGACCTTAATTTTTAGTTTTGATTTGTGTGTTTGTGTTGAAACAGGCAGAATGAGTATAAATAGTAACTATGAACAAGTGGATCACCTTCTGTTAGAAGTGATAAGGTTCAGGGACAACATCCTAACCTTCAAACAGCTAGAAAGTGAGCAGACTCATGAGTCGTGGCTGAGGTTTAAAGCACTACTAATGCAATGCCTAACTCATGAGATTCCCGATTTAGTTCTACTGGATTGCTTTTATAAGAGTCTTAACCCTGGGAACAAAGGATTGATTGATCAACTTATCCCTAGTGATCTTGTACGACAACCCTATATAGTCGTAGCTCAATTCTTTGATCACATGGCTGAGGCTAACCAAGAAGTAGAAAGGGATTTTCACTTAGCCAATTTGTTAACTCAACTAGATGAGTTGACCAAAAAAATTATGGAATTTGAAGTCCAGGGAAAGAAGAAGGATCGATACATTCCTTCTCATGAGCAGAGCAAGCCTAAGAACAATGAGAACAGACATGTCAGAGCAATGCTCACACTTTTTCTCAACAAAGTCAATGAGCAAGATAGAGTGTTGGGAGAGTTACGTGAGAATGTTGCAATGATAAATTAGATGATAACCTCCCACTCCACGATTATTCAGCTACTAGACCCCAGATAAACGAAATATTGTCGTGTATTTACATACAGCCTAAGGAGGGTTTGCCTAGTGACACTATGGCCAATCCCAAGAATGGAGTTTGAAGGTGGACTTCCGTCGTGCCACAACGTTAACAAAGGAGCGTCTTGGGAGGCAACCCAAGGTTTTATCGGTTTAAGTTTTAATTTTGGAAATAATGGTGTGTTGATTGCGCAGGTCGAAGTGTGGAAAGTTTTTGAAAAAGTGCAGGTTGGCTAGGTAAAGGTCCAGTCGGCAAATCGCCGAAGAGGTCGGCGAGCCTGCCCTAGACCTTTGTTGGACTCAAGACAATTTCAAATTGGAGTCTGTCAAACTCGATGAGCCCAGGAAATTATTGGCAAATTGTCGACCAGGTCGGCGATCCTGACTTTGTCCGTCGTTTGGACCCCCACCATAACTGGAGGTCTTGTAAAACTTGGCGAGGTAAGTGATCACTCGGCGTGTCGCCGAATGGGTGAGAACTGGATGGGTTTTAAAAGGCCAAAGGTTTAAACTTCCAACTCTTCACTTTCACTCACTTTTCATCTTCCAAACTCACACCCGCACTTTAGCTTTTATATTTTTCACATTTCTACCAAATTTTGGTCGTTGATTTGTGCTCGGATTTGGATTACATTGCCGCCTAGCATTTCAATATCATTTTTATCGGCATTAAAGGTTGGTTTTCTAAACCCCATGTTTATTTTTGAGAATTTTGTACTCATTTGCAATGATATTAGCTTGTTGAAGTGTGTTGGACCTCTCTGATAGGATTAGAATGTTTAAATGCCTGTGTCGAATTGATAATCTTGCCTGTAATGTTTTAATTGTTGAAATCCTGTATTTTTGTGCCTTAAAATGAACTAAATGTTGTGGGGTTGTGCTGGCATGTTGTTTAAGTTAGTTGGGTGAAGTCTGAGTAGCTTGCATTTGTACCGAAAGACGTAATTTACCCAATGATAGAGCGAGTGACGTCGCTCTTAAGGGCAAAAGTCGTCCATTGGCCAAATTTGGCAAAATCGGGAGAAGTCTGAGTATCCCAAGGTAATGGGTAATATGGGTCTAGTCATAATTTGAGTTATGCATGCTTTGATTTTGTTTTCGGGGGTTATGGGGTTGAATTCGAGAAGTTGGGTTGAAAGTAGGCACGTTGGGTCGTTTGGCTAGCTGGGTCGAGCTCGCCGAACCACTCGACGATTCACCGAAGGTCCCCATCTCGCCTTTAATTTCATTTTTAATGTGTTGTTGGGGTATGTAACTTTCAGCGAGAAACCTGAGATCGCGGAAGGCACTCGGCGACTCACCGAAAGACTTCTTGATCACCTTTTGTCTGCACCCTTGAACCCTTTATGCACTGTAACTCGCCGAAAGACTTCTTGCTCGCCAAAAGTTGTCGGCTATTCGCCAAAATGCCTTCCCCATCGCTAACTTTCCAAGAGTTTAGAGCCAATCCTTTCGGCGAGCTTGATCTAGCTCACCAAAGTGATTCGAAGACTCACCGAGAGGTTCAGCGAGTCTGTCTGCAACTGTTTTCTGTGCTTTTCAGTGAAATATTTCTAACTTTTTCATGATTTTTTGCAAATATGGTACGAACAAATATAGACATGTCACCCCGGAAAAAAGTATGGGTATCATTATAAATAAAGGGGGATCAAATCCTCCAAAGAAGGGCAAACAAGAGCCTTCTCCAGGTGACAAAGGCAAGGGCAAGAGGCCCATATCCGACAGGGTTACTACTGGTTCCAGGCTACTTTATTTGAGCTTGAGGATGACAAGCCTTTGCAGTCCCGACAGAATGAAATTCGGGCTAGATCTCAACCTGACTCAGCCAGTCCCTCCTGTCTCCACACCAGCAGGCTTAGTGCCAGCTCAGGAACCTCTTGTGGCTTATGTGGCTCTTGTGCCACCAGTTGTCCCTCTGCCTAGGCTTCTTAATAGATTGAAAGGCGGTGGTTTGCGAACCATCCTCGAGAAGAAGCTATTATCTACAGAGGGCTTGGGGGGCAAGTACTCCGATGTGAGGGACACCCTCCACTACCATAGGTTTGAGCAGTTCACCAGGCTCCGAGGCCCTTATATTTCGCCATGGGTCCAGGAGTTCTATCATGTTATGGTGACCTGGTCCCGAAAAGCAAGAAGAAAGCCAGCGAGTTCAAATCGGTGAAGTCGATCATGGTCCGTGGTAAGGAAGTTGGGTGGAGCAGTGAGTTTATTAACACTATATTGGGTAGAGCGCTTCATTATACTCGCCCTTATGTTGGATTGTTGGTAGCTCAGTCCTTAGATGAGTTAAAGGGCTGGTTGGCTTCGTTGATTTCCGACACCACCCCGAGGTGGATCAAGGTAGGAGGCCCTATTGAGAAGAGGGATTTGAGTGTCGTTGCTCGGTTCTGGTTTACCTTTATCAGCAGCACCATAATGCCTTCCCAGAATGAATCCATTCTGCGCCATCCTAAGGCAGCCTGCTTTGGATCTATTATATCCCGAAAGAGCATCGACATGGGACTCCTTATTGAGTAAAAGATGGCCATGAGGGCCAAGCAGAGGCAGACTTCCTTGCCATTCCCAGTCCTGATCACTGAATTGTGCCGACGTGCGAAAGTGCCCTGGGACGATATGAGAGATATTGAGGTTACCCCGTCTGCCCCCACTGAGATCCAGCGCATTGAGGTCGAGTATACTCGTGAGGAGGCTGACAGGAGGAGGGAAGCTATGGTGGACACATCCCCGGAGGTGGATATAGATTCGATACTTACAGAGGCATCGTTGCCTACTCCGGCCTCCGGGCCTTCAGGTACTTTTACCGCTACTTGTCCTTCACATGCTCCAGGCACATCCACTTCTTCCAAACATACCAAGATTACTCAGGCGATAATCCTGAAGATGGGCACCTGGCCCATTTAGCTGACGTGAGGGCTACCAGACTTGAGACGTCCCCTTAATGATTGAGGCTGTCATTTTAGCGGCACTGACCCCCTCCAGACTTCTATTAACACTCTCACCATAAGAGTTGAGGCTTGTGAGAGCAGGCAGGGGGAGGCATCCGAGGTTACGGCTTTGAAAGCCAAGGTATCAGACTTGAGGAAGGACGTACACTATCTGAAGTCTACTGACTTCATTTCATTACTGGAGGCTGATGATGATGTAGACGCTCCTGCTACTTTAAAGATTCCTCCGGCTACCACCAGAGATGTACACAAGGATGATGCAGTAGTTGATGAGTCGGATGCTGAGACTGACAAGGAGCAGATAGAGATACAGGAGGAGAGCATATACAGAGACTTGCCCAATCTTGAGGAGATGATTATGCAGTCGGTGATCCAGACATCGCTGACCGACACATCTATGGCAGCTCCTAGTGGGTTTGGTACTACTGTCCCTTCTGAGGTGACTACGGGCACTAATGCCCAAGTCCAGACTCATGCACCGGGCACTGATGCCCAGATAGATGGAGCGACTGTGTAGACAGGATCCCCTCTTTACCTCCCTCTCTGTTTTTTCTTTATATTGACTTGTGGATAATTTGTTTTGTTTGCATTTGAGGACAAATGACTTTATTTGTGGTGGCGTGAGGCACTCCTTTTGTGTGACTTTTTGTGAATATTGATGTTTTGTTTATATATTTGGATTTTTGAGCCATAAGTGTGTTTTTACACTGCTTTTGTGGATGGTTGAGCTTGTGGCTCCTTGTTTTTAATTGTAAATGATTTTTGACCCTTACGAAAAATTTTGCCACCTCTTATTTGTGATTAAATATGGTTGTTCTTTTCCAAATTTGAGTATCGGTTTTGATCAATACCGATGACTTGAATAGTGCTCATAATTGAACAAAAATGAATGTGTGGCTAAGAGGAGACCAAATGAAGTTGCATAGTCAATATGTGAACTCTTTGCATCTCGTTGTGACTAGCTATATCGAATTGAGTCTCTTGTGATGAACATTGCACACTAGCGAAAGTGTGGAGTCTTGTTTGACTGGGTGTCAATGCCTTGTGTGATGAGCTTACCATGAACCATGTATGATGACACCTAGAATTTGCCTCATTGGTCTGGTTGACTTAGTGATGTGAACTCTTGAGATGATCTTAGGCAACTTTAAAGAGTGAAACAATTTGACATTATACCTCTTTTTTATGGCCTACCTTGTGAGTGTGTGAACCTCTTTTGAACACCCTTTGAGCCTTAACCTTTTCTTGGAAGAAACTTGATGAAACCATAACCTTTCTTGATCCATTACCCATGATCCTCATGATTTGTGGTTTGTTTGAATAGCCAACTTAGGCCAAAAGCCTAAGTTGGGGGTGTGGTAAAAAATCAAGAAAATGCAAAGAAGTCCCTTTTGCTTATGTTTTGAAAAAAATGGAACCACTCCATACAAAAAAAATATAGAGAAAAAAAAAGAAAAGAATGAAAAAGAAAAAGTTGTGGAATAAAGGGTGAAAATGCAAAAAGAAATGGGGTTCCCAACAATCCATGGAAAGTGAATAATGGGATGACTTGTGAGCACGATTAAAAATGATGAAAAAAAGGAAAGGAAGTGTTGTTCACACCACATTTCATGAGAATTATAGCCATTGAGCCAAAATGACCATACCTTTGCACTCAGCCCTGTTACGAGCCTTGAAAAGACCTTTTTGATCTTGAGTGAGCTGAAGCAAGTGCTGATTGGAAATACGGGCAAACCTATGGGTGAAATCATGAATTGTGTTCATCTTTGTGAGTGTGAGCGTTGCTTTTGATTTCAGAACTCTAAATTGTTGAACCATTGTGTGTGAATATGGAATCATCCTTGGTGTGAGGGCATTTGATCATATTTGTTGAGCTTGAACTTGCATTTGAAGCAAGTATTGTGAGCTTGAGACTCTTTGATATTGGTGAGTCACAACTTGACTCTTTGAGTGCACAATTGATCCTTGCATGAGTAAGTTGAGTTTTTTTGTGTGCATTCATGATTGATTCTTGTGCAGCACTATTTGAGACATCCTTTTTGAACTACTGAACTTAAGTTTTACTTGAGGACAAGCAAAAGTTTAAGTTGGGGGTGTTAATAAGTCTACAATTTGGACTCATTTAGGGATTTATTTTAATAGATTTAGCGTCCTCAAATGCATATTTTGTACCAATAACTGATGTAAATCCTTGAATTTCAGGTATTTGGACTTAGGGACAAAGCATGGACACTATTAAGCAAAAAGGAACAAGGTAGCTGAAAGAACGAAGAAAAGAAGGCCTGAGGATCATCTAAACAGTTGGGCGAGTCGCCGAATGGCCTTGGTCTCGCCTAATGTTCCAGTATGCCAAACCCTGAAGGAGAAAATCAAGTCGGCGATAGAAAGGAGCAGTCAACGAGTAGCCGAACAGTTTTGTGAATGCAGTGCTATATCGCCAAAGTTACAGAACGTGAGGATGCTGAAGGCAAAAGCAAAACGGAGATGGAATAGACCAAAGGGCGGATCACCGAGTGGATCAGCGATCCCGACCTACTGCGTTGAGTGGTCCTTTGCAGCACATTTTTTAACAACTATAAATACTTGTTTAAATTTTTAGCTTAGTATCTGATCTTTTGTGGAATCATATTATTATTCAGTTTTTGAAGTTTAGAGCTTAGAACTGAATAGAGAGACAATATTTCCTTAGCTTTGAAGAT
>JAJONQ010047603.1:0-15557 GCA_036250385.1 Solanum microdontum
AAGTATTTTTCTCAAATAATTTTTCTTTAAAAAAATGTTAGTCAAAACTTTTTTTTAATTAATTAATAAATAAATAAACACTTACTTAGTCATTTGCTCAAAAGTTAGTCAAAACTTTCATTTTTCAATTAATTTAAAATGATTTTCATGTTTTAATGTGTTAAATTGGTTTAATTTATTTTAAAATAAACTAAATAAATTTCTAATTAGTCTAGTTTTATTAATTTTCTAATCACTTGCACCTTAATTCAAATATTTTCATTTTAGGTCTCTTCCCCTAAAAAGATAGAATAAAATGGTTCATTTTTTAATTATTTTCTCAAATTTAATCGAATAGTGTAAATTATTATATATTTTTTATGTTAAATTATTTTGTCTAAAAAATAGTCAAATACATTTTAGTCAAGTCGCAGGTTAACCACATGTTAGCCGACATTTTGAATGCTTAAACCCTTCTCGAAGTGTAAATTGAATCTCGAACCCTCTTTGGTGTTTGCAAATGATTTTTTTTTCTGTTTAAATCTTTGGAAATTATAAATTTTTTTAAATTCTTTAAAAAATTGACGACTTTTTTCTAAGTATTTTTTTCAAATTGTTTTATACTTAGAACATTCTTAAAAGTGATTTTTCTAAAGATAGAAAAATTACGACACAACAGAAATGGCGACTCCGCTGGGGAATATTCAAGTTCTAACCATAAGATTTGACTATTTGACTAATTGTTATTAATTGCTGAATTGTTTGTTTGTGATTAATGTGTTTAAATTGTTATAAAATGTTGCATTCATGGCATAACTTATTCCGTCAAATGACGCTTATTTTTTAGTTTTTTAACTCAAAGGACGATTATGCGGGCAACAGTCGTTCGTTAACCAAATTATTCTCAGGGCACCTTGACGAATGTAGTTGGCTACTGGATAGTCAACAGTCGTTAATTGTCTCTACCCAAATAGTCCGTTTGGGTCACCAATCCACTTTAAAGAAAACTCACTCTTACTCATACTGGGATAGAACAAGACCAAATCCCTAAAATTTAGAGCATTGGCCTAAGATGACCCAATACCCATGGCATGTCGGGTCTATTAGAATGACCACCTTGAGTCCAAAGGGCCCACGGCCCGAACGAACGCTCATACTTACGTGTTTGAAGGATGTATGCGCTATTTGACAAAATGTTGTGTCTTGGGTTTGAGAGGTATCTAATTATTTGTATGTTTTTGTAGATGACTAAGCAACACTTGAGTTTCAAAATAATCACCGAGACACCAAACCTCCTCCATGTATGGTGGTACAATCTCAATGCATATCAGAAAAGAGAACTTTTCATTCACTTAGGTCACCTCCCATCGATAATGAATCTCAGAGTTTGGCCTAAGTTCATTGAGGTGGTCACTCGATTTTGGGATGATGAGAGGATGGTGTTTCACTTCGGAGATGTTGAAATGACACCAACTATTGAAGAAATCAAAGATTGCCTAGATAACGTCGGAACGTGCTAGAAAAGGAAAAAACATTTAGATCATCACATTTTGCTAACAGATAAGCCAACCAGCATAGAACTGAAAAATATGTTATTGTTTAATACAGACTGGCTAGACACCCCGAGTATTCCATTTGTGAAATTCTATGAACGATGGGGTCACGAGAGTTATTATAAGAATTTTTCAAATGAGTTTCACAGTCACAGTAGTTGGAGTCAAACTTAAACTCTAGCATTTGTCGTATGCCTCTTAGGAACGATGGTATTCCCTCAAGGCGAAGGGAATGAAAAATTATACTCGGGTTGTCATGGTTACACATGTCATCTTCGAGGGTGTTGGTAAGAAAGGACAAGTTAAGAAATACTTCAACTTAGCCCCGATCATTCTGGCCAACATATATCGATCTTTGGGTCAATGCAAAAACGGGTTTCAATTTTTTCAAGGTTGTAATATCTTGCTACAGTGGTGGATGTTCTAAACATCTAGTGAAGACATACGAGACTCAAAAATAGAAATTGGCCGAACCACAAAAAGAAAGCCACCTCGATCATTACAAGTTTCATTTGAGCATCAACAGGTTCAAGATCCACAGCACTAGGAAAGCATGGGTTAAAGTCTTCCACGACATAAAAAATGGAAACGTACAATGGATGGTTTAAGATTTTATGTCAGAAAAAATAACTATTCAGGGGGTTAAGTGTCCTTTCTTAATCCTTCCTGGCATTAGATGGGTACGACCTTACAATCCTAGTAGGGTAATGCGACAATTCGGCAGAAGACAGATTCTACCTTTTAAAGGAGACACTAGTCGCTACGTCTTTGACTACAATGGGTGCGACAAGATACCTTACGCCAAGGAAATTTGTCAAGAATGGGCTGGACGGGTCAACCTAAAAGGGAGCATAGTAGAAAATAGATATGAAGCCGGGTATGTGGATGAATACAAAAAATGGTTGCAGGATGATCTGCGTGGTACACTTGACCCGACGCCATGCACGGGCCGACAGATTGAAGATGTCCAGGTAAGGCTCCAAACCCAAGCCTACTATTTTCAGCATGAATGGGACCGAAGAGAGCAAGAGTTTCAACGTAGGGAGCAAGAATACCTACGTAGGGAACAAGAGTTCCAGCATCGAGAATATGAAAGTCAAAGGGCATTAGTCTTTGCCACACAAGAGTTAGCTGACGCGAGAGCCTGCCTGATACGTTTGGACTTGAACTTGGATGATCAGCTTAACACCCTCCAGGGCGTGTCGATGTCTTCCAAAGCCGTGTTCGCTAAGCCGCATGTGATAACCAGCAAGTTCCTCATTCGTGAAGAAGTGGAAAAAGCAAGAGGAGGAGCAGGTCCTTTAGCATTTTAGTTATCTTATTCCCCTGCGTGGGATTGATGTTCTTGTATTTGCAGTTTATCCCTTCCCTAAAAGATGTATCCCTTTGCTTAACTTTGTAATGAATTCTCTATTGTTTATGAATCTTATTTTGGGGGATGCAACAACTTGTTTTAAAAAGCGCAATACATCCTTCAAATCGCTAGGCGTACCCTAGGCATAAAAGGGTCACATGCATGTTTAGGACGCGATATTTGTGTGACTTAACTTTTTATGTGATATGTTACTTTGAATGAGGACATTTTAGCCTACTTCTTTTCGGAAATTTTCTACAAATACCAAATACAAGTCACTACCAAATGTCCGACTCCTTAAGTCTTGAGTTTCTCAACCAGAAATAAAAGCCTATTACCAAATCCTAAAACATTACTCCATTATCTCAAGAAAGGTAAAATTGCTGCTAAGATAGAAAAAGAGAAGGGTATCGACATAGAGCTAACTGAGAAGGATTTGAGGATGAAATTACAGCGGCTCAGACAAGAGATCAAAGAAACTAGAGAAAGGAGAATAAAACTGGAGTTTGCCACCGCAATCGCACGAACAACAAATGCGGCACTAGACGGGGAATTGGCAGCAAAAATGACAAAACGTGATGTTATGAATAAAGAGATAGCTGATGTGCGGAAGGAACACGATGTCTTCAACAAAGATATAACCATGATGCTTCAAAAGCCACTTGGAAAACACTCTTTCTTCAACCTAGAGACCAACATCAGTGGTCCCGAAGACACCGGACCTGAAGCTACTGAATAAGATACTGGGAAGGAAATTGTGTATAGGCCTCCTCTTCAGGGACGGTGGAAGGAAGGGAATGAGAAAACCACCCTTGAAGCATATGAGTTTACCCCCCGTGATTAATGCGACAATCAGAAGAAGAATGGCTTGGATGGAGACACATTTTATCTTTTAGGAACTTTATTGTTTGTTTTTCACTTTCTTTGTAATCTTTAAGAAATGAATGAATGAAAATGAAACTTCCTTTGTATTTGAACTACGTAGGGCCTAAATTCTCCTTGGGAGATACGTAGGCAGTCTTTCAAGGCCCGGCCCCTATCTTTTAAAATTTTCTTTTCCCCTTCAAATTACAAGGAAACATTGAGTTCAGATCAACAAATGCCCAGAGATGCAGCAAGAAGACCTTAGGTCAACGCAATTTAACTTTTCTGAGTCACCAACCTCAACATAAAAACGAGCAAATTCCTGCTTGTTCAAAAGTAAGTCCCCATTATTCGTGGGTTAGCATGTTCTCAAACAAAGCAACTTTTGTGTTTTTATCTGTTTTCTATGTGATATTTGGCATTATTTATGCTGAATCAAAATTAACAGATTTGCCTTTGAATTGTTTTTCTCAACAGGTAGTTAGAACTGGTCAGTGTCGATATGCTGGCTGATCATTCTTATTTCACTAGATCTAAAGGTCCTACAGATTCCTTCCCCAATCAAAGTTCACAAAAGGGAAAAGCAGCAATGAGTGATAACAATGAAAAAACCAGCCTTACTGATGTCGTGGTGGCTCAGCCCGCCCTTGCTGATCAGAATGAACTGATTCGGCAGCTGATGCAACAAATTGCTGAGATGAGGGTCGAGATGCAGAGAAAACACGATTTGTCTCCTTCGATTTTTACTGTCAACGCTCAACCAAACGAAAGACCTCCAGCTCAAATTCCCCCTCCTAACGTGGAACAAGTTCAGAACCCGCCTTTAAGCCCTGCTCGTAATCCTTCCATCATTGACCTTACCCCCCAAAACCCCTATTACGCCTAAGCCTCTTATTAAACACCACCCCCTTCTCAAAATACCAACCTCCAAGCACCACTCCCTCCCCCCAATGCAAACCACCAAATTGGCCTACCCCTTTATAGCCAAAACGCTAATAACCCATGCACTTCCCTCATTTACAAAAACCAATATACCAGCCCCCAGACTTTCCCCTAAAACTATCACGCCTCTTTAAATGGCCAGAGTCCCTCTATTGCTCCACCACTACCACAAAATGCCACTTTCCAAATATCGGTCCCCAATAAGCATTACGCCCATGGTTCTGAGCTTGACCACTATGAGGAGAGGGAGAGAGAGTGGAGGTCAAAGGAAGAGATCGTCAAGATAGATATGAAAGAGGAAAATAGAAATGCCATGAAGGAGTTAAACTACATTCCTGAGGTCGCCGGGTGGAGTTACGAAGACTTGTGCATTCATCCGAATTTGGACATCCCGGAAGGGTTCAAGGTGCCAAAATTCGACATCTTCGAAGGAACGAGGAACCCCGTAGCACACCTGAGGGCATACTGTGACCAACTCATGGGTGTTGGGAGAGACAAAGTTTTATAAATGCGTCTTTTTAGCCGAAGTCTAAGCGAAGAGGCTCTAGAATGGTTTATGTCTCATAAAACGAGACAGTGGTCTAGCTGGAACGCTCTGGCTAGGGACTTCATCGAACGATTCACCTACAATGTCGAGATCGTTCCTGGTCATTACTCCTTGGAGAAGATGAAGCTGAAGTCGATCGAAAGTTACAGAGAATTCGTATATAGGTGGCGAAAATAGGCAGCTAGAGTCAGAAAAGGAAATTGTCAACAATCTAGCAGCCATGATAAATCAGGTTATTCGGGGACATTGATTCAACTTTTGTGACAAGGAGTTCCCCTTTAAAGGCAAGGTGCACAACAAGGTTCTGCATCTCACCATCAAATGTCGAGATAAAATGATAAATAGTGTATTGATCGACGATGGGTCCGGTCTCAATATCTTCCCACTTTCGACTCTCAAGCAGCTGAAATTCGACTTGAGAAAGGTTCAACAAAATCAGGTCAATGTGAGAGCTTTCGATGGAGTGCAGAGAGACACGATAGGGGCAATAAACTTGGGTATTCAGATTGGTCCTGCAGAGTTTAATATGGAGTTCCAGGTTTTGGATATCAACATTAGTTATAACCTGCTTCTGGGAAGACCATTTATCCATATGGTCGGGGCTGCACCGTCTACCCTTCACCAACTGTTGAAATTTGTTTGGAAGGACCAGGAATTGGTCATTTATGATGAAGGGAGCCATTCCAATGGGTATGCACCGATCGTTGATGATATCTCTCGAGGTTGTGATTTCTACACGGTGGAGCTAGTAAATGCCACTGATGATGATTTGGCTCCGCAGCCTCCTATGCCTTCTGTGTACAAAATGATTGCTACTGTCATGCTCCAGAATGGTTTCGAACCAAGTTTTGGATTGGGGAAGCATTTCCAAGGAATCGTTGAGCCTAGCCAAATTCCCGCCAAAGGAGCAAAGTTTGGTTTGGGGTATGTCCCAACAGATGACGAAGCGGAGATGAAGAACAAGAAGGTTGATCAAGCGTTGGCTAGGCCAATTCCTCATCTGTACCAGTCATTCCCGGTGCAAGAACACGTCAACAATGGTGGTCTCGGGGAAGAAATTTGGGGCCTATTTGAGAAGATTGATGCGGTCATCAAGGAAGAGGCTGGGACATCAGGCATCCGTGATGCAGAACCTGAGGAGCGATTGCAGAATTGGACCTCCACACCACTCCTGATTTCCCACTCATCTGGGTAGAAAGACATGTGCCTTTGTTTGTTTTAAAATCGGTGGTAGTCCGGAAGAGGCCCGAGACCCACCCTTTATGCAATTGTTTTTTGTTTGAAGCTTTTAAATCCCCTAGTGATGTCTAAAAAGGCAAAATGGCTCTCGGTCATGGCCAAAGTTTGTGCTTGTCTTTCAATCTAAATGAAAAGCCTCTCTTATCCAAATTTGTTTATATACTTATCTGTTTATATTTTACTTTCCTAACTTTGTTTGTTTATAATATCAGTAATACTAATTTAAAACCTGACAATGTCATGTCATGTTATGAACCGAATGAACGAAATGAGGTAGGTGATAATGAGTGTGAGGAATATGAAGAAGAAAATGAGGTACCCAAACATGTTGCTAAGGAGTTTCGACAATTCGAGAATCAACACAAGCCAAATCTTGAAGAAACTGAAATTGTGAATCTCGGAGATGAGGAATGTATCAAAGAAGTCAGAATCAGTGTCCATCTGACTAAAGCCCAAAGAAGAGACTTGGTTCATTTGCTCAGAGAGTAGATTGATGTATTTGCCTGGTCTTATAAAGACATGCAAGGGCTGAGCACAAATATGGTGTCCCACAAGTTGTCAATCAATCCAAATTTCAGTCCAGTAAAACAAAAGACTCAGAAATTCAAACTTGTGTTGAGTTTGAAGATCAAAGAGGAGATTACAAAACAGAACGAGTCTCAAGTAGTGGAAGTGACGCAATATCAGACTTAGTTAGCCAATGTTGTTCCGGTTGCCAAGAAAGACGGAAAGATCAGAATTTGTGTCGACTACAGAGATCTCAACAAAGCTAGCCCGAAAGATAGTTTTCCATTGCCAAACATTCACATTCTTATTGATAACTGTGCTAAGCATTAGATGCATTCGTTCGTGGATTGTTATGCGGGCTATCACCAGATCCTGATGGATGAAGAAGATGCAGAAAATACAGCTTTCATCACGCCCTAAGGTGTATATCATTGTCGGGTGATGCCTTTTGGTCTCAAGAATGCTGGTGCTACTTATATGAGGGCCATGACAACCAAATTTCACGATATGATTAACAAAGAGATCGAAGTATGTGTGGATGATGTCATAATCAAGTCCCGCGAGAGTTTGAATCACTTGACTCACTTGAGGAAATTATTTGATCACTTACATCGATACAATTTAAAGTTAAATCCCGCTAAGTGTGCTTTTGGAGTGCCAGCTGGCAAGTTGTTGGGATTTATAGTCAGCAGGAAGGGCATTGAGCTTGACCCTTCCAAGATCAAGACGATCCAGTAATTACCTCCTCCGAAGACAAAGAAAGAGGTGATGAGTATTTTAGGAAGGTTGAACTACATTAGCCGGTTCATAGCTCAATCCACTGTGGTGTGTGAGCCAATCCTTAAGTTATTGAAAAAAGATGTCTCGACCAAGTGGACCGGAGAATGTCAAACTGCTTTTGATGTCATCAAAAACTATTTGTTCAATCCGCCGGTGTTGGTCCCTCCACGAGAAGGGAGTCCATTATTGCTATATTTGTCTGTCTCAGATAACGCATTGGGGTGCGTGCTTGGTCAACATGACGAAACTGGAATAAAGAGCGAGCCACTTATTACTTAAGCAAAAAGTACACTCCATATGAGGCTCGTTACACTCTTTTCGAGAGAACATGTTGTGCTTTGACTTAGATCGCTCAAAAGTTGAGACATTATTTGTCTTTTGATACCACATACCTTTTTCCAGGATGGACCCGTTGAAGTATATTTTCCAGAAAGCACTGTCGACCGAGAAGTTGGCTAAATGGTAAATGCTTTTGTGTGAGTATGACATTGTGTATGTGACACAAAAGGCAATAAAAGCACAAGCCTTGGCTGTTCATTTTGCGGAGAATCCAGTTGATGAGGAGTATGAACCGCTCCAGACTTATTTTCCCGATGAAGAAGTAGCGTTTGTGGGTGAAGATATATCTGAAGCATATCCTGGTTGGAGAGTATTCTTTGATGGAGCGGCAAATCACCAAGAGAAAGGTATCGCGGCAGTCTTAATGTCGGAATCCAGTCAATTTTATCCTATGGCGGCTAAACTCCGATTTAATTGCACAAACAACATGGCTGAGTATGAAGCTTGCATTCTCAGTTTAAAGATGGCAATCAACATGAACGTTCATGAGCTTCTAGTTATTGGAGACTCAGACTTACTGATTCATAAAGTTCAAAGAGAATGGGCGGTGAAGAATCCAAAAATCACACCGTATGTGCAGTATATACAGATGTTGTGCAAGAGATTTCACAAGATTGAGTTCAGACATACTCCCAGAACACAGAATGAGTTGGCCGATGCTCTTGCCACCATTGCCTCAATGATCAAACATCCGGATACAAGTTATATTGATCTCTTAGATATAGATGTAAAAGAGCAGCCTGTCCATTGTTCACATGTTGAAGCAGAGCCAGATGGTTTACCTTGGTATTTAGATATCAAGAAGTACTTAGAGACCGGAATTTATCCTGAGAATGCAACGTTCAACCAGAAGAAGTCGATACGCCGTATGACCCTCAATTTCTTGGCAAGTGGAGAGATCCTTTATAGGAGGACTCCAGATTTAGGTCTTCTCAGATGTGTTGATGCTAGTGAAGCTGCAAAGCTTCTCGAACAAATACACGCAGTAGTTTGTGGTACTCACATGAATGTGCTCACTTTGGCAAAGAAGATCCTCCGAGCCGGATATTTTTGGATGACTATGGAACACGATTGTTGCAAGTTTGTGCAGAAATGTCATAAATGTAAGGTGCATGGTGATTTGATTCAAGTGCCGCCTCACGAACTCAATGTTAGGAGTTCACCTTGGCCGTTTGTATCTTAGGGCATGGATGTCATTGGTCCAATAGAGCCAGTCGCCTCTAACGGACACAGATTTATTTTGATTGCCATTGACTACTTTACCAAGTGGGTAGAGGCAGCTTCGTATAAATCGGTGACCAAGAAAGTTGTAGCCGATTTTCTACGCAACAATTTAATATGTAGGTTTGGAGTACCAAAATCTATCGTTACTGATAATGGAGAGAATCTCAACAGTCACTTGATGGGAGAGATATGTGAACAATTCAAGATTACTCACCGAAATTCGACCGCCTATCGTCCCCAAATGAATGGAGCTGTAGAAGCCGCCAATAAAAACATAAAGAAGATTCTGAGGAAAATGATTGATAACCGCAGAGATTGGCATGAGATGTTGCCGTATGCTTTGTTAGGTTATCGAACAACTGTCAGAACGTCGATTGGAGCTACTACATACTTGTTAGTATATGGAACAAAAGCAGTTATACATGCGGAAGTTGAAATACCTTCATTGAGAATCATTCAAGAAGCTGAATTGAACGATGCCGAATGGGTCCGCAAATGAATTGATCAGTTAACGTTGATTGATGAGAAGCTAATGGTTTCTATTTGTCATGGACAACTATATCGACAGAGAATGATCCATGCTTTCCACAAGAAAGTAAGAGCCAGAATATTTAAAATTGGTCAGTTAGTTCTCAAATGCATTTTCCCTCATCAAGATGAGTATAAAGGGAAATTTGCACCAAATTGGCAAGGACCCTACATGGTTCGTAAAGTGTTATCTGGAGGTGCCTTAGTCATGTCGGAGATGGATGGCATCGAATGGCCAAAACCGATCAATTCAGATGCTGTCAAGAGATACTACGTGTGAAGTTTCAGTTTGTATTTCTGTCATTCCCTTGTAATCGTTCTATTTTCTTGTAATTGCTTTTTTTAGAATTTTATTCCTCTTGTAATGAACTACGTCTAACCTGAATTCTCAAGAATGAGATACGTAGGCGGCCTATTTCACCCCTTTATCGCTTTTAATATTTCCTTGTATTTGAACTACGTTCGACCTGAATTCTCAAGAATGAGATATGTAGGCGGCCTATGTTGGCCTCAGTCAGTTTCTTTGTAAATTTCTTATTTTGTTAATCCTCAAGAAAGGGAACTACGTTTGACCTGATTCCTACCTCCATAGCAAGAGAAAGAAGTCATGCATAGCAAGAGAAGGAAATCATGCAGCGCAAGAGAAAGAATTCATAGATCATCAAGAATGAAACCATGCATCGCGAGAAAATCAACAACGATTGCATCATTTTTCTTTGCAAAAAACGACATCAAGAGAACTATAAACATATTATATCAGCCTATTTTATTACATTGACATCAAAAGAGGAGTACATTGAAGATTATATCGCAAATATGAGACACAAACTTTATTTGATTTACGTCAAACCCGATGGAGTTGACGTCAAATGTTCAAGGAGAGCAATCAAGTGTCACCACTGTAAAAGAGACTGCCTTCCATTTGAATCGTATTTTTATGCTAATGAGTTTTATCTCAGTCTTTGTCGAGAACATCCGAAGGGATGAATTCTCAAAACAAACCACAGGTGCGGACGACATCAAAAAGGGATGCAGCACAACGTAGAACTTTTTCTTCGCAGCGAACTGGGACATAGTCTAATGAGGAGTGCCAAACTCTTGGGACGGGAGTAGAGAAGCGACTTCCGCCACATTCAAACCACACCCCTATCAGAAGGCATGTAGGTTTTATCCATTGTTGAGATCAGAAATTGGGCCATTTACTTGCCATATTTCAGCAGCCCACTTCAATGTTCCCAGCCCATTCTTTTAACTCCCAATTCCCAACCCACTTTCAATTCAATATCAAAGAAACCATCAACAAATCCATTAACCAGCAACAATAACATACCAAAACATGACCCGACCCACCCTTGCACCTTCCTCGTGAGAACAACGAGCAAATCGCACTTCAAACCCAGAAAACACGTCCAGCAACAATGAAACGAGAAGCGAATCCAAGAAACCCAGAAATCACGTCTCCTACCCTGTAGAACCCATAACCTAGTGGTGTAGACGATCACTTCATCATCCCATTTTCCCCCTCTTGTCAGAAATTTCCATCTTCTTTCACTGTTACTTTGAAAGGAGCAAAAGAATTCAAAATTTGAACACGGATTTCCTCTCTAAATTGCCTCAACTTCCCCTATAAGTAACCCTCTACCCTCAATGATTAAAAAAGAAGGAATTGATAGAGGAAGAAAAAATTGGATTTTGAAGTCATATACGAAAATAGATTACAAAAGGTCACTTGGTTTCGGTTTTATTTGTTTTCTTTTGTTTGCTCGGGTGAAACTAGTGTGGTGAAAGAATCGTTGTCTCGTCGTCCCAGCTCACTGCTCCAAGAAAGGTAATCTCGCCCCCCTCTTGTTTCCGCTTCAATATGGTGTGTTATGTATTCGATATTTGGTAAAGGATCTGCTATGAATAACAAGTAGTTTCTTCTTTTTAGTCCTCTGCATCGACATCATTTTTCCTATGAATTTTGAATCATAAGCATGAGTTAACATTCTGATAAGGTTTCTTTGGGACTATGTTTTGGTAGTTGGCTGGATTATATGTCGAAAGCTAGCCGAATCTTCTTTTAATTTTTTCTCGAAATAATATGCTATACATTTGGTTTCGACTCTAGCATGCTGGATATCATTCCACTTCGTCATCATTTGTTGGTATATTTTGGTTTTCTTCTTGGCCGTTTCGATGTTGCAGTAGTTTCTCGCCATGGCTACCTTAATCTTGTAAGAGTTATTTATGTTCTTAGATGATTTGAAGGTTGGTTGTACTTCCCTTGTATCCCAACGACCGATGTTATGCTTGTAGCCCGCTATAATCTTGCTTTAACTTAGCTCATATTCCTATCATTCGCATACTTCCGAATATGCATAGAGTCCTATGTTTAAAGACTGTTTGGTTTGATAATGTGGTTGTTTCTAAATGCTACATTCATGAACATATTGTAGATTTTGATAAGTTGTTTGCTACTAATAATTTGCATTGGAAGTTACTGTAATAGAAAAGATTAAGTTTTGTTTCACTGCTCGTCTTATAAATTGACCTCTCCTGCTAAAGTAATCAACTTGGATGCCTTATCGCTATAATATTTGTTTAAGGTTAGTTGTGACATTAACTTTAATGTGTTCATTTCGAGTAAAAGGAGGCTATTTAAGTTCAAATTTGTGGGTTGTGTGAAGATGTTCTTATTTGGGTCTTAAATTCCATAAGTTGTTGTTTGTTATTTTCCTTGTTACATCTCATCTTCTTCCTTAGTAGATCCCATCTTCTCCCTTAGTATTTATTTTTCAGCCAAATCACTTGTATGACTTATTAATTAGCTAAAAAATCTAGTTTGTCATTTTTTAAAAATTGTTAAGAATATAGTAGTTGAGTTTCATCGTCTCAAGACACTTCTTTTCCCTTTGAGGAAATTGAATTCATTTTTTGTGTCTAATTAATGTAGGCAAGTGATCCATCAGTGTTGTTTTCCATATTGTTTTTAATTGTCCGATCTTTGCACATGTTAAAAGGAAGGGGTTTAGTTTTATTCCATTAATCCATTGGTTTGCTGCTGACTTTTCTTAGTTGGTGTGGATTTTTTATGTTAAAACAATAGCTTAAGTGGACATTATTTTATGATTAGCATGACTTGGATTTTTGTATCCGTAGAATTTGTACTCTTTTACCTAAATCTATGTTGTTAGTTCAATCAAGTTAGTTCATGTGTATTAGTTTAGACACTGCCACGATAATTTGTCTTAGGCACACTATCACTCTTGTTATTTTGAGAGCTGACTCTTATCACTCTTTCTTTGCATGTGAAACGTGTCTCGAGTTTTTTTTTTTGGACTCTCATCTCCTATCCTTGCATTTCCTCATTGGGCCAAAGGCCCAACTTTACCTCTTATTGATTCAGCTCCCTTGTATATTCGGAAGCTATTATAAGTTCCGGAGACACAATACTGCTGGAAATTAGTTCATAAATGGTCAAAAGCCCAAGAAATAGGCTGTATGCATATTGTATACAACAATATACACTCATTATACAGCAAATTACAGGTCAAGAATGCGAAAATACAGAGATGAGGTAAAATACAGGGGTTTGGAAGCAGGAGATACACGGAAAGAGCTTTTATACATGCCGATATACACTGATATACATCAGTTGTATACCAAAAACGGGTTTTGGTTAAACCCCAAAAAGTAGCAACAAATTTCGCCCAAGAAAGGCCCAAATTCAACTTCTCTCCGTTACTCTTAAATTATTTCATTGTGATTACTTATTATTTGTTGTTTAACTTTAACGTTAGAATTTTTAATTAACTTATTTAGATTCCCCAAAAGATGAGTTATTTTATTTGTGTTGGTTTAATTTTAATATATTTCATGTTGTTGTGTTCACTTATTTTATTAATCAAATATTGGTCGAATTTTATATTTTAATTATGTTAAATCTTTGTTCTTAAAAAGATATGTTTTAAGGCCGCTTCACTTGATCACATATTATTTTTAAAATTGTTTTAAGTTAAAGTATTTTTCTCAAATAATTTTTCTTTAAAAAAATGTTAGTCAAAACTTTTTTTTAATTAATTAATAAATAAATAAACACTTACTTAGTCATTTGCTCAAAAGTTAGTCAAAACTTTCATTTTTCAATTAATTTAAAATGATTTTCATGTTTTAATGTGTTAAATTGGTTTAATTTATTTTAAAATAAACTAAATAAATTTCTAATTAGTCTAGTTTTATTAATTTTCTAATCACTTGCACCTTAATTCAAATATTTTCATTTTAGGTCTCTTCCCCTAAAAAGATAGAATAAAATGGTTCATTTTTTAATTATTTTCTCAAATTTAATCGAATAGTGTAAATTATTATATATTTTTTATGTTAAATTATTTTGTCTAAAAAATAGTCAAATACATTTTAGTCAAGTCGCAGGTTAACCACATGTTAGCCGACATTTTGAATGCTTAAACCCTTCTCGAAGTGTAAATTGAATCTCGAACCCTCTTTGGTGTTTGCAAATGATTTTTTTTTCTGTTTAAATCTTTGGAAATTATAAATTTTTTTAAATTCTTTAAAAAATTGACGACTTTTTTCTAAGTATTTTTTTCAAATTGTTTTATACTTAGAACATTCTTAAAAGTGATTTTTCTAAAGATAGAAAAATTACGACACAACAGAAATGGCGACTCCGCTGGGGAATATTCAAGTTCTAACCATAAGATTTGACTATTTGACTAATTGTTATTAATTGCTGAATTGTTTGTTTGTGATTAATGTGTTTAAATTGTTATAAAATGTTGCATTCATGGCATAACTTATTCCGTCAAATGACGCTTATTTTTTAGTTTTTTAACTCAAAGGACGATTATGCGGGCAACAGTCGTTCGTTAACCAAATTATTCTCAGGGCACCTTGACGAATGTAGTTGGCTACTGGATAGTCAACAGTCGTTAATTGTCTCTACCCAAATAGTCCGTTTGGGTCACCAATCCACTTTAAAGAAAACTCACTCTTACTCATACTGGGATAGAACAAGACCAAATCCCTAAAATTTAGAGCATTGGCCTAAGATGACCCAATACCCATGGCATGTCGGGTCTATTAGAATGACCACCTTGAGTCCAAAGGGCCCACGGCCCGAACGAACGCTCATACTTACGTGTTTGAAGGATGTATGCGCTATTTGACAAAATGTTGTGTCTTGGGTTTGAGAGGTATCTAATTATTTGTATGTTTTTGTAGATGACTAAGCAACACTTGAGTTTCAAAATAATCACCGAGACACCAAACCTCCTCCATGTATGGTGGTACAATCTCAATGCATATCAGAAAAGAGAACTTTTCATTCACTTAGGTCACCTCCCATCGATAATGAATCTCAGAGTTTGGCCTAAGTTCATTGAGGTGGTCACTCGATTTTGGGATGATGAGAGGATGGTGTTTCACTTCGGAGATGTTGAAATGACACCAACTATTGAAGAAATCAAAGATTGCCTAGATAACGTCGGAACGTGCTAGAAAAGGAAAAAACATTTAGATCATCACATTTTGCTAACAGATAAGCCAACCAGCATAGAACTGAAAAATATGTTATTGTTTAATACAGACTGGCTAGACACCCCGAGTATTCCATTTGTGAAATTCTATGAACGATGGGGTCACGAGAGTTATTATAAGAATTTTTCAAATGAGTTTCACAGTCACAGTAGTTGGAGTCAAA
>JAJONQ010047604.1:0-13337 GCA_036250385.1 Solanum microdontum
ATTAAATGTTTTCTTGGTAAAGAAAGTTTTTAATTCCTTATGGTTTTAGTGTCTATGCGATGAATGAATGCTAAGAGGCTTGTATTAGACCTCTTCGAGGTCGAGTACGCCGGTTACGACTAGGGGGTGCTCCCGGGTCGTGACAGGTTGCCTCCCAAGAAGCGCCTTAGTTAACGTCGTGGCACGATGCAAGTACCCATTCAAGCTTCATATTTAGGGTTTCTCACTGTATCACTAGGCAACCCCCTTGTTGTATTTGGTTCAAATGTGAAGAAATCTGACCCATTTGGGTCTTTAGTTGCTTGATAGACATGGAATGTGAGTTGAACGTTTGATTAAATTTAGAGACATCCTCTTTCATCACTTTTAATACCTTCTCTGACCCCTCAACTTTGTTGAGAATGAATGAGAGCATATCTTCTATTCGGACACCTTTAGATTCCTTGGGCTTTTGACGCTCATGGGGACTGGAAGGGCTAGAATTCTAACCTTGTGTCAGGACCTACGGGCCAAAGGACAGTCTCAGGTAGACAGTTTCTATAGGGCGTAGGCCTCCCAAAAGGTAACGGAGGTGTGCAAAGGTTTCCTCGGGCCGGACAGAGATTGGCCCTCGAGTGCAAAGGCAGAAGGGAGCTTGACTGCAAGACCCACCCGTCGAGTAGGGACGAAAGTCAACCTTAGTGATCCGACGATGCCGAGTGGAAGGGTCGTCGCTCAACGGACAAAAGTTACTCTAGGGATAACAGGTTGATTCCATGCCAACACGAGTAGTTTAACTTATCACTACCTCGTAAGGGCGTTGAGAATTGTTTTTGCTTTTTTTGCTAAAAACTTTTGAAAAAGTCTTCAAAGAGACTTTGCATAGTTTATGAATTCTACTGAGGAACATACCTATCCTTATCCCCCTCTCTTTCCTTCCAAGTGGCGTTTCGATCACGCCAATCTCTTTCACGGTCTCTTCAGCCCTCATCTCTATTCCAACCTTGATTTCCACCCGATCTTGGGTAGTTTGCACGATAACCTCCTCCTTGATTTGCTAGGAATTTCACTTCCTCATTGTACATCGCTTCAAATTGTGACTCATCAGGGTTTACTCCACCAACACCCACAACATTAACACTCTTTGTACCAACACCCATGACATTTTTAGCTAAGATATCTAGCTGGGTCATCATCTTTGCCATGTTTTGTGCTCTCTCTTGATCCTTTTCGATCTGCTTCTTTGTCATTCTAAAGTTGAGATGAGAGACTTGGTCCTCACGAGTGTACCATGCAATGTTGATCTTGGTCATGAAATCAAGGAGTTGGAACGCTACTTCTTAGGGTTGTTGAATTATACCACCCGCAATGAGTTGATCAGCAGTTCTTTTGTTCACCGAATCAAGGCTCCTATAGAAGTATTACAACAACGCATTATTTAGATGTCCATGAGTTAGGCATTGCAGTACCTATTTTTTAAACCTCAGCCACGTCTCATGTATGGGCTCTCCTTCCAAACATTTGAATCGTTGGATGTTGTCCCTAAGAGCCATCTTCTTCGATGGGTGAACGAAACGCACTTGGAATGCAGTAGTAAGCTTGTTCCATGAAGTGATAGAATCTCTTGGCATCTCCACCAACCACATACTAGCCTCGCCCATCAGAGAAAATGGGAACAACCTAAGACAGACTAATTCTAGCGATATACTATTGAAAGAGAATGAACCACAGACGTCCATAAAGTTTTGAATATGCTCATGGGGATCCTCATGAGTCATCCCCCAAACAAACCCTTCAGTTGTAGGAGCTGAAGCATTGTGCTAGTAATATAAAAAACAACGTTCCCTTCCATTAGAGGTAGATGTATTGCCCCCACACCACCCAATGGAATTGGGTCATTGATGTTCGGGTCATTAACATCGTTGAGGTTTCCAATACCATCTTGGTGGTCCACTTGGCTACCATTGCTTCCGTTAATGCTCATCTCCTCCTCTGTTTAACACAAGCAACCCAAAGCCAAAACTAAAATAAGTAGATTAAATTATAACTAAAAAGATCACAATTCAAATTCACCAAAAGAATTTTAAAAAACACCACTCCCCGGCAGCGATGCCATTTTGATTAAACATTTAAAACACACCTCATCCAATTCTAGGTACAAACGCTCATTAGTTAGTATAAAACCCAACAATTGAGTTGGGGTTGAATCCCACAGGGAGTGGTACGTGTTCAAATTCATTTAGAAAGTGCAAACGTGATCTAATCAGCCATAGGAATAGAAATTATTGATACATACATGAATCAAATTAAAAGGGGTGACACGAATGTCAGATGGGGGTTTTGGTTTTCAATTATAACCTACAATACAGTCACAAACAATTTGAAATAACAATAAGGAGAGGCATTCTCGGGATATGATCGATTATAGGCAGATTTGATATATGGGTAATTTAGACTACTAGAAAACAACTAAAAATAATTGAGTAGGATAGACTATGAGGAAGAAAGCTTTCTCTCAAACAACTATCCCGAATCAGGTGATTTCTTTCGAAAATCAACAAACATAACAATGAAGAACAACCCACACCTTAATTCACCTACTCTCTCAAGCTAGATGGGTAGGATTGGGTTTAAGATTCACCCTCTCAACCTCATCCCAATAGTTACAAATCATTAATCAATAATCTTAGTTCTAAAACCTCTCTATCAGGCAAGCCAAAAACACAAAATTAGAACTACATTTGCAACTACAATTCATGAAATTAAACCAGAATAACTGATTAAACTCACTTCAAATTAACATTTATACTAGTAATTAACAATAGCCATACACTAATTCAGCCCATAATCACATGATACTTCCACTAAAACTTCAAATACCTGAAACTTCAGCATTTCAATCAGGTATTGAGATAAAACAAGCATTCAAGGACACTATTTCTATTAAAATAAAGCTCTAAATGAGTCCAATTTGTGGACTCATCAACACCCCCAACTTAAACTTTTGCTTGTCCTCAAGAAAACTCAAGTTCAGCCGTTCAAAAATGGTGCCTCAAACAGTGCTACACAAGACTCAATTTACTTATGCAATGATCAATTGTGTACTCAAAGATTCAAATTGTGACACACCATCACCAAAGATTCTCATGCTCGCAATACTTGCTACTTGTGCAAGTTCAAGCTCAACAAAAATATCTAAATGCCCTCGCACAAAGAATGTTTCCATATTCACACACAGATAAGAGTCAATTTAAGATCAGGAATCAGATACAACGCTCACTGTTTTCACCAATAGGTTTGCCCTTATTTTCCAATTAACTTTCGATCCAGCTTACTCAAGACCAAAAAGGTCTTTCTAAGGCTTATAACGGGGCTGAGTGCAAAGGTATGGTCATTTAGGCTTAGTGACCTTTTCCTCATGAGATGTGGTATTCTCAAAGCCTTCCCTTCTTTTCCTTTATCACTTCTTTTTCTAAGGCCTTTAAGTCATCCTTTTATTCACTCCCATGAATTGCTTGGAACCCCAATATCCTTTGTACTTTATTCCACAAATTTCTTTTTCAATCTTTTTTTTTTTTGGACTCCATTGTTCTGCAACATGGGTAAAAGGGGACTTCTTATAGCACTTCTTGACTTCTCCTTTTCCTTTTCACCACACCCCCAACTTAGGCTTTTTGTCCTAAATTGGCCATTCACTAAACCACAAATAAAGAGGATTATAAGTAGTGGATCAAGTAAGGTCTAGGGTTTATCAAGCTTCTTCCAAAAAAAGGTAAGGCTCAAGGGTGTTTAAAAGAGTTTCACATGCTCACAGGTAAGTCACAAAAAGAGGTATATGTCAAATTGGCTCACACTCTTTAAAATTACCTAAGATCAACTCAAGAGTACACCTTTCTAAATCAATCAGACTAACAAGGCAAATTCTAGGTTTATTCATGCAAGGTTCAAAGTAAGCTAAACACACAAGGCATCAATGCTTCAGTCAAGCAAGACTACACACGTTTGCTAGTGTGCAACGGTTATCACAAGAGAATCAATTTGATAAATGGCTAGCCACAATGAGATGCAAAGAGTGCACATATTGTCTATGTAACTTCATTTGGCCTCGTTGTAGCCGTGCATTCATGTTTGTTCAATTGAGAGCACTATTCAAGTCATCAATATTGATCGAAATCGAGAAATAAATTTTTCCAAAAGAACAACCACTTTCAACACAAGAGGTGGCGAATTTTTTTCGAAAGGATCAAACTTATTTTGCAAGTAAAACAACAAGAGTCATAAGCTCAAGCATCCACAAAAAAAAGCAGTATTTAAAACACAACTTAAAGCAAACCAAATTACCTAATTTCATGCGCAAAGCAACAAAATATTCACACAAACAAGAAGGTGAGCCTCACCCCACCCAATTAAAGAGCGTTTTTCCTCAAATGCAAGTAATCACAAATATACCAACAAGTAAGATAGGAAAAGACAACGCGAGAAAGGTAAGAAAGGGTCCAGTCTATACAGTCTCTTTGTATGTTGGGGAATCAATGCCCGGTGCATATTTCTAAAGTAAAACAGTGGTCCCTAGAGCATAGTCATTTTGGTCTCCACTGTTTGCCTTTGCCTTAGCCTCTGCAGCAAGATTTGTTGCAATAATCTGATCTATCTCCTGAGCTACTCTGAAGGCATGTATTGCATTAATTAAGCTCCGATCACATGGGCGGACATTTAGATCGAAAGGAATTCATATTTTTTCCCTAGCTTTCTTGGTGTACTTTCTTTGCCTGGCCATCTCGGCTCTCTTTTCCTCTTTTCTAAATTCTCGTGCTCTTACATGCCTGGGTGGGTGATCTCTCCTTGCAGCTTTTGGTCTAGCCATTTCTGCAACCACTTCGAGGATAAGTTAAATAGTAATTCAAATAAGAGCAAAACTGGTGTTTACATGTGCGTAAATTTATGTACCCATGAAACAAAAGGGGTGAGCGAAAGGCGAACAAGGGCTCTTTCGACGAGCAGCCGGGTGTATTATGCAAACCAAACTGACCGCTGAGAGTTACAGTTCAATCAGTACATAAAAATAGAATAAAAGAATGGGATGGGACTGTTAGGCGAACTACTGAACAATTCGGCGACGTTTGCTCATTTTGCCGATCAGCTCATTTTGTCTATTATCAACCCCACTTTTCAATTTTCACCCAGCAACCTCAGTTAATGTAACCACGTATATATAACTCAATTTCAGTGAAAACACATAGAAACTTATATTCCCACCATGTAACAATTTAACTCAAAGCGTAGCTAAGTGGAAATTCCTCGAATCATACAACAGATACAACTTCACAATCGAAAATATATGTAACCTCAATGACTCAGAGACTCAACAAAGGTTTAACACTTTAATCATTACGCAAATGAGTGCAATTTAAATATTTTTACCCGCGATGTTCAGACTGCTAACCTTTGATGTTGAATAGTTGCTCATGAAATGCTAGGCAGTAATGCAATCCAAATCCGTGCACAAATCAATGAGCCACAATATTCTAGTAGTGCAATAAATATAAAAATAGAGTGCATGTGTGAATTTGATATGTCAAGAAGTGAGAGAAAATGAGTGATATAGGACTTTTAAACCTGTGGCTTGCAAAAACCGTCCAGTTCTTGCCTGTTCAACGATATAAATCGAGTTTGCCTAATTATTCGGCGACACGCCAAATGTCACAGGATCTGCAGCTCCTATGAAGATTCCAATGATGGTCTATAACGCAATTTCTGATATGGTCGGCAATGCGCCACAACTCTTTTCGAGACCACCGAGCTGCACAGGGTTTTGGCTGACAATGCCTTATGTTTAACAGTAGATAAAGCCGTGTTCGCCAATCTTTTCAGCTATCCACCAACTGGACTTGTTGCACGCCTCCATATCCTCTTTAAATCATCTCCCTCGTTTCAACCTATACAAACAACACACCATTATTTTCTTAAGGTAAAACAAAGCAAGAAAGGGTTTTGGGTTGCCTCCCAAACAGCGCCTTAGTTAACGTCATGGCACGACGCAAGTCAGCAGTTATTCTTCATCCTCGGATTCTCCCATGTTGTATTTATGCAAATCCTCGGCGAATGGTAGGTAGTTGCCTGATATCATATGGCCGATTTAAGCATCTTACAGTTGGATGGTCATGGAGTGAGAGGTTGATGCTTCATTTAGCAGTGCGTTATTTTCCTTCATCTAATTCAACATCTCCTCTTGTGCGTTCATTTTCTTTTGAATGAGTGAAAGAGCTTCATCTCCTTACACACCTCCCTGTTTCTTCCCATGACTACACTCACAGAGGGAGTGGTACTTTTCTTTACCCATGGTTTGTACTTCCAAGTTTTTTACTCGGTTGGACAAATCATCCAATTGGGTAATTAGTGCCTCCAAATCCTGCTTCTTTTTGGCTGATTTGCTGGTTGCTACCATGCCATCAAGGAGTTTTTCAACGACTTCATAGTGCTACTTAGCATTCCCCCCGCACAAATTTGATTGACGATGCTTCCATTCTCGAGTCCAAGACCCATATAGAAGCACTCCAGTAGTGCCTTATTCGTCATCCCATGAGATGGGCATGGTTGCAGCACTACTTGAAACTTTAGCCACATGTCCTGAATTGTTTCATCCCTTACCTGTTTAAATGTTAAGTGTTTGTCCCTGAGGTTCAGTAGTTTCAGCAGGGGATGATTCGTGTGGTATCCTTAATGATCATCCATCATTTGTTCCCTGCTGTGATTTTCAAACAAGCAAAGCAAAACTACAAATAACATTAGTAAAGCTAAAACTAAGAAAAACAGAATTTCTTGCCAATGATCGTTGGGATTACATACAATAAAGACTCAAAGAAAAACAAGACAAAGAGTAAAATTAATAATCTACGATTATTAAGACAGAAATTCTAGTAAACTAAAAATTCTCAAATAACACCACTCCCCGGCAGCGGTGCCATTTTGATCCTTATCGTGACCAACGACACTATCATACGGTATGAGTGTCTACGATCGTCGATAATATAGTAACCCAAACAAGGGTTGGGGTCGTATCCCAAGGGAGCAGTTTTTAGAATTGATAGAAAAATAAAATTTACATTCTAACTAATCGTAGTTAAAGACTTTTGTGATAAAAGACATTGTAAATTAAAGGGGGTGACACAAAAGTGTCAAATATCAAAGAGGGTTTTGTAACAAGTACTGAAATAGAAAAATAAACAAGAAAATTAAGTATGGGGAAAGGTTCTAGGGATGTGACCGCAATATAAGTTAAGATAAATTGGTGGGTACATGCTTTCGATAGGGAATTTGCAAAATAATAGTGACTAGGCTAAGTTTTAAATGGAAATAAGTTTCCACTCGGTAAACTTACCCCGTTTCAAATGTGTTCCTGTGAGACACCCATTTACCGCATGAAGACCAGCCTACACCTTACCCCACTCAGTCTCTCGAGATGAGTGTTAGGATATGGGACTAGGGTTCACCCTCTCGGGCTGAACCTCATGTCGACCCACTTCTTAGGCCATCAGTCTAGTGGTTTTTGTTTCGCGACCTCCCTCTCGGGCAAGCCGAAAACACATGGGTGGGTTTGTATTTGCAACTACAAACCCTTTAAATTAAACCACAACCACTAGGTGAAATCACCATTAAAATACATCTAACATATCACCAAGCAAGACCCAACAAGAATATCAACCCATATTTGCTAAATCACACCCCAAGAATGGGGGGTTTTAGCCACACATCAAGAAATAAGAAACTATATCTAACATGACAATGAAATCAACTGGGTATAAGAAATTAAACCTTAAATAAAGCAAAGGAAAATGAATAGAGAAAACCCACTTCCGACTTGGAGAAGAAGAACTCCTTTCTTGAAGTCTCCACAAAACCCTCTCCAAACTTGAGAAAAAAATATCAGCTAAAGTTTGTTCTAAAGTGAAAATAATAATAATAATTGTTCCACACTAAAACTACAATTCTAACTTGCATTTATAGTTTTCACAGATTGTGTTGCGGAGGATTTTTCGACGACATTAGTCGAGATCGCCAATGATCTCATTGATCCGCCTTTTGGTCAGCTCATCGCCCTCAGTGTCTTTCCATTAGCATCCTCGCATTCTGGATCATTGGGCGGTACAGCACTGCTTCGCGGAACTGATCGGCAACTCACCAACTTCTCTTTTCCTCACCTTTAGATCCATTTCCTTCAAGGCTTCGCGTACTGGAACGAAGGGCGGTCCATGTCGTTTCGGCGACTCACCAGGTTGAACGTGGCGATCCGCAGGATTCCATTTCTTGTTCTTTTCAGCCCTATTTGCTCCATTTTGCGCCGAAGTGTCTATTCTTCCACTAAAACTTCAAATACCTGAAACTTCAGCATTTCAATCAGGTATTGAGATAAAACAAGAATTCAAGGACACTATTTCTATCAAAATATAGCTCTAAATAAGTCCAATTTGTAGACTCATCAATACCTACAACTTAAACTTTTCCTTGTCCTCAAGCAAACTCAAGTTCAGCCGTTCAAAAAAGGTGTCTCAAACAGTGCTACACAAAACTAAATCATGAATGCACACAACAAGACTCAATTTACTTATGCAAAGATCAATTGTGTACTTAAAGATTCAAATCGTGACACACTATCACCAAAGATTCTTATGCTCGCAATATTTGTTACTTGTGCAAGTTCAAGCTCAACAAAAATATCTAAATGACCTCGCACAAAGAATGATTCAATATTGACACATAGATATGAGTTAATTTAAGATCAGGAATCAGATACAACGCTCACACTCAAAAAGAGGAACTCAATGCATGTTTTCACCGATAGGTTTCCCCTTATTTTCCAATTGACTTTCGATCCAGCTTAATCAAGATCAAAAAGGTCTTTCTAAGGCTTGTAACAGGGATGAGTGCAAAGGTATGGTCATTTAGGCTTAGTGACTTTTTTCCTCGTGAGATGTGGTATTCTCAAAAGATTCCCTTCTTTTCCTTTATCACTTCTATTTCTAGTACTTTTAAGTCATCATTTTATTCACTCCACTTGAATTGCTACGAACCCCAATATCGTTTGTACTTTATTCACAAATATCTTTCTCAATCTTGTTTTTTTTTTGGAGGGCTCCATTGTTCTGCAACATGGGTAAAGGAGGACTTCTTATAGCACTTCTTGACTTCTCCTTTTCCTTTTCACCACACCCCCAACTTAGGCTTTTTGTCCTAAGTTGGCTATTCACTAAACCACAAATCAAGAGGATTATAATTAGTGGATCAAGTATGGTCTACGGATTATCAAGCTTCTTCCAAAGAAAGATAAGGCTCAAAAGTGTTCAAAAGAGTTTCACATGCTCACAGGTAGGTCACAAAAAGAGGTATATGTCCAATTGGCTCACACTCTTTAAAATTGCCTAAGACCATCTCAAGAGTACACCTTTCTAAATCAATCAGACTAACAGGGAAAATTCTAGGTTTGTTCATGCAAGATTTAAAGTAAGCTAAACACACAAGGCATCGATACTTCAATCAAGCAAGACTACACACGTTTGCTAGTGTGCAACGGTCATCACAATAGAATCAATTTGATAAATGGCTAGTCACAATGAGATGCAAAGAGTGGACATATTGTCTATGTAACTTTATTTGGCCTCGTCGTAGCCGTGCATTCATGTTTGGTCAATTGAGAGCACTATTCAAGTCATCGATATTGATCAAAATCAAGATTTATTTTTTTGCAAAAGCATAGCCACTTTCAACACAAGAGGTGGCAAATTTTTTTTGAAAGGATCAAACTTATATTGCAAGTAAAACAACAGGAGCCATAAGCTCAAGCATCCACAAAAATAAAGCAGTATTTAAAACACAACTTAAAGCAAGCCAAACGACCTAATTTCATGCGCAAAACAGCAAAGTATTCACACAAACAAAAAGGTGAGCCTCACCCCACCCAATTAAAGAGTGTTTGTCCTCAAATGCAGGTAATCAAAAATATACCAACAAGTAAGATAGGAAAAGACAACGCGAGAAAGGTAAGAAAGGGTCATGTCTATACAGTCTCTCCGTCTGTTGGGGAATCAATGCTCAGTGCATATTTCTGAAGTAAAACAATGGTCCCTGGAGCATTGTCATTTTGGTCTCCACTGTTTGCCTTTGCCTTAGCCTCTGTAGCAAGATTTACTGCAATCATCTGATCTATCTCCTGAGCTGCTTTGAAGGCATGTATTGCATTAATTAAGCTCCGATCACATGGTCGGACATTTAGATCGAAAAGAATTCGTCTCTTTTACCTAGCTTCCTTGTTGTACTTTCTTTGCCTAGCCATCTCGACTCTATTTCCTCATTTCTAAATTCTTGTGCTCTTACATTCCTGGGTGGGTCATCTCTCCTTGCAACTTTTGGTCTAGCCATTTTTGCAACCACTTCGATGAAATTGGTGTTTCTATGTGCGTAAATTTATGTACCCATGATACAAAAGAGGTGGGCGAAAGGCGAACAGGGATCTTTCGGCGGGCCGCCGGGTGTAATATGCGAACCAAACTTACCGCCGAGAGTCACAATTCAATAAGCACATAAAAATAGAAGAAAAGAACGAGATGCGACTGTTAGGCGAACTGTTGAACAATTCGGCGACGTTTGCTCATTTCGCCGATCAGCTCATTTTGTCCATTATCAACCCCACTTTTCAATTTTCACCCAGCAACCCCAGTCAATATAACCACGCATATATAACTCAATGTCATCGAAAACACATAGAAACTTATATTCCCACCATGTAACAATTTAACTCAAAGCATAGCTAAGTGGAAATTCCTCGAATCATACAACAGAAACCACTTCACAATCGAAAATTTTTGTAACCACAGTGACTCAGAGACTCAGCAAAGGTTTAACACATTAATGATTACGAAAATGAGTGCAATTTAAATATTCTAACACGCTATGTTCAGACTGCTAACCTTTGATGTAGAATAGTTTCTAATTAAATGTTAGGCAGCAATGCAATCCAATCCGCGCACAAATCAATGAGCCACAATATTCCAGTAGTGCAATAAATATAAAAATAGAGTGCAGTTGTTAATTTGGTTGGTCAAAGAAGTGAGAGAAAATGAGTAACACAGGACTTTTAGACCTGTGGCTTGCAAAAACCGTCCAGTACTTGCCAGTCCGGCGATATAAATCGAGTTCGCGTAATTATTCGGCGACACGCCAACTATTTAATTAGTTCACCAAATTTCACAGGATCTGCAACTCCTATGAAGATTCCAACGGCGGTCTACAACGAAATCGCTGATATGGTCGGCGATGCGCCAAAACTCCTTTCGAGACCGCCGAGCTGCACAGAGTTTTGGCTGACGATGTCGTGTGTTAGCCAGTGGATAGAACTGTGTTCGCCAATCTTTTCAGTGATCCACCAACTGGACTTGTTGCTTGCCTCCATATCATCTTTCAATCATCTCCCTCGTTTCAACCTACACAAAAAACACACCATTATTTTCTTAAGGTATAACAGAGCAAGAAAGGGTTTTGGGTTGCCTCCCAAACACCGCCTTAGTTAACATCGTGGCACGATGCAAGTCAGCAGTTATTCTTCATTCTTCGGATTCGCCCATGTTGTAATTAGGAGAATCGTCGGTGAATGGTAGGTAGTGGCCTGATATTAAATGGCCGATTTGAGTAACCTGCAGTTGGATGGTCATGGAGTGAGAGGTTGATGCTTTATTTAGCATTGCGATATTTTCCTTCATCTCATTCAACATCTCCTCTTGTGCCTTCATTTCATTTGAATGAGTGAAAGAGCTTCATCTCATTGAACACCTCTCTACTTCTTCTCATGACTACACTCACAGAGGTAGTGGTACTTCTCTTTACCCACGGTTTGTACTTCTAATTCTGTGACTCGATTGGACAGATCATCCACTAGGGAAATTAGTGCCTCCCACTCCTGTTTCTTTTTGGCTTTTTTGCAGGTTGCTAACATGCCATCAAGGAGTTTTTCGACGACTTCATAGTGCTGGTATAGCATGCCCCCTCACCAATCTAATCGGCTATTCTTTTATTCTTGGGTCCAAGACTCCTATAGAAGCAGTCCAGTAGTGTCTTATTCGTCATCCCATGAGATGGGCATAGTTGCAGCACTGCTTGAAACTTCAGCCACATGTCCTGAATTGTTTCATCCCCCACCTGTTTAAATGTTAAGAGGTTGTCCCCGAGTTTCAGTAATTTCAGCAGGGGATGATTCGTGTGGTATCCATAATGATCATCCATCGTTTGTTCCCTGATGTGATGTTCAAACAAGCAAAGAAAAACTACAACTAAGATTAGTAAAAGCTAAAACTAAGAAAAACAAAATTTCTTGCCAATGATCCTTGGGAATACATACAATTAAAAACTCAAAGAAAAACAAGACTAAGAGTAAAATTAATAATCTATGATTAATAAGACGGAAATATTAGTGAACTAAAATTCTCAAATAACAGCACTCCCTAACAGCGACGCCATTTTGATGCTTATCGTGACCAACGACACTATCCTACGGTATGAGTGTCTACAATCGTCGATAATATAGTAGCCCAACCAAAGGTTGGGGTCGTGTCCCAAGGGAGCGGTTTTGAGAATTGATAGAAAAATAGAACTTACATTCTAACTAGTCGTAGCTAAAGACATTTGCGATAAAAGACATTGTAAATTAAAGGGGGTGACACAAAAGTGTCAAATATCAAAGAAGGGTTTCTAACAAGTATTGAAATAGCAAAACAAACAAGAAAATCAAGTATGCGGAAAGGTTCTTGGGATGTGACCGCAATATAAGTTGAGATAAATTGTTGGGTACATTCTTTTGATAGGGAATTTGCAAAATAACAGTGACTAGGCTAAGCTTTAAATGTAAATAAGTTCCCTCTCGGAAAACTTACCCCATTTCAAATGTGTTCCTCTGGGACAACCATTTGCCGCATGAAGACCAGCCTACGCCTTGCCCCACGCACTCTCTTGAGCTGATTGTTAGGATAAGGGACTAGGGTTCACCCTCTCGGGTTGAACCTCATGTCGACCCACTTCTTAGGCCATCAGTCTAGTGGTTTTTGTTTCGCAACCTCCCTCTCGGGCAAGCCGAAAACACATAGGTGGCTTTGTATATGCAACTACAAACCCTATAAATTAAACCACAACCACTAGGTGAAATCACCATTAAAATACATCTAACCTATCACCAAGCAAGACCCAACAAGAATATCAACCCATATTTGCTAAATCACACCCCCAAGAATGGGGGGTTTTAGCCACACATCAAGAAATAAGAAATTATACCTAACATGATAATGAAATCAACTGGGTATAAGAAATTAAACCTTAAA
>JAJONQ010047605.1:0-15096 GCA_036250385.1 Solanum microdontum
AAGAGACGAATAAATGTCTCTAACATTAGACAAGTACAAAATATATTTTTAAAATAATAATAATAATAATAATAATAATAATAATAATAATAATAATAATAATAATAATAATAATAATAATAATAATAATAATAACAACTATAAAAATGAGTTTCAATAAAAAATATGGTTTCACATCTTTTTGAGCCACTTAAAGATGAGCATAATTTAAACTAAACAAAAACGTAATACTAACAATGGATTTCAATAAAGAATCTGGTTCCACATCTTTTTAAGAAACTTAAAGAAGATTCAAAGATGCATTGACGCAGCTTGGAAAAATAATTATATTAAATATTTTTTCTTTAATGTAAAGTGAAATTTGTAGACAAAGAATACTAGGTGATGCAATCGAGAGAAGAAAACAATTATACTTTAAAGCTATTATATGTTAAGAATCAAGAATGCAATTATGCATCTGATTTAATATTAATAAATTTCATTAACATAAATATGATTGAACTAGATCTTGTAGACACAATTTTATCCAAAAATAGTTTGAAGTAAGTACAAGTTGGTAAAAACAATCGTTCTAGAGCCACGGGACTCGACGACTGCCAAATACATTTTCCTTGGTCAACAGAATTCCTTACCCCGTCTTTTATTTTCACAAACCAAAATAAAGAGTAGTTTCATTTTGGTTAGGGATTTAAAAGATGACTTCACAAACACCATAACTCAATTCCAAGTGGCGACTCTTGCGAAATAATATAATCCCTAATCAATACCATCACTATAATTGAAAAAATCTTTTTTTTGTCGTAAAAAGGGGTGTGACATCTCTTGCGACTCTGCTGGGGAAATAACTAGAAATTGCGCTTTGTAATATTGACTTTTACTTTATTTTATTATTTTCTGGATATATTGTATATGGTGGCCTAAGATACTACTTGTTGTTCTTTTATCGCTTTGATATTGTTGAACTGTACTATAAAATGTGTTTTGTTGTGAACCCCCTCTGATTCTCCGAAAAAAATACTTCACACACAGTCACAAGAATACAGTTGTAAATCCTACTTTTATTGAGATAATGCTAGAGTGTTTTGGCACGTGAGGAAGGATTATTAGTAAAACATGTTTGCTGGTTGGACCTGTAATGAAGTCAGAATAACACTGCTACCGATCAGTTGTCCCTCCCTTGCTAGAGTTGCCCACTCGAATAAGATAGACTAGACACCTATCTCCTTTATATTTGAACCTAGTAAACGTGAAACATAGACATGGTTATCCCTAGTAGTCTCCTATTTTTTTGCATCATTTGTACTTGACTTTGCGGCTTCGATGAAAGAATCAGATCCGTCTAAGACAAGTGCCCCAATATTAACTGACCACCTAAATCATTTTAAGTACTATTTGGAAGCTTTTCGCATATTGACCTAAATTTATGGTGATCAATGAAAATGAAAGAAAATTTTTTCTTCAATTGTAAATAAATAACTAAATAAAAAAGACAGAGAAAACACACAAAACTATTTCTTATTTTAGAAGTTTATGTTTTTATGCATATCTTACAAAAAGAAAAAATATTTTTTTATTCCTACACAAGAATCACAAAAAATGGTTTTCTTTCATAGTTCCATAAAGAGAATTCAAAATATTTTTTTTATAGAAAAATAAAGACAAAACATAGTTGCATTTTCAACAAATTTCTAATCTAAAAATAAATAAAAAATTATTTAACTGTCTTATTGGATGAACTACACACACCTTATTCTCAACCTAATAAGATACATAGGCACCTCTTTTTAGATTCGGTGATCTTTATTCAAAAAAAAGATTTATTTCCTACCTCAAAATAAAACAATAAAGGAAAACAATTAGAAGCTTTGATATTTATTAAAAAAATATTTGTTTTATCTACTTACCAAAAAAAAGTTTTTTCCTTATTAAGGTAATGTTAGAACTTTTCGAATTCCCCATTAAAACGAAAAAGTCAAAAACATTATTCTTTATTTATTTTTTATTTCATTTTTGTAAGAAGTTCAAGATCATAAATAGAATTTTATTAAATATCTTTTTAGTAATTCAAGAAAACAAAAGATTTTATCTTAAAGTTCTAAAAAAGAAAAGAAGAAAGAAGCATTGTTATTTAGTTTTAGTCAAAAATATAATAATAATAAATTATACAAAGATCTTATTCATGTACTCAAGAATGTTACATACACAATCCTAATCAAATTTGATCAATGCATTATTAAATCATTCTTTTGAAAAATAAACAAATAATAATCAAGAAATGGATATAGTTGAGCAAGTCAGAATTAGAAATTAGGTTCTCTAAGCTCATTCTATAAATAAAAACACATGCGTATGCATAATGTGGAACATGTGATTAAAGTTGAAGAATGTCTAACTCTAATAAACTTTATTGTTCATGCACACAGTTAGTATAAAGGTGGTTGGTTTGAGGTTAAACTAACATCTCATTCATACTATACAAGGTCAAATGGAAAAGAGAATGACATGCAAAGATGGAACAAAGCTAGATAATGATGAAGTCCAAAATCAAGCGATTTCACAAGAATTTGTCTTTAGAGGAAGTAAGGATGTTGAGAAAACAAATGACTGAAATGTACGAAGTTTGGATGAATGGACAAGCTCCACCATCTACAATTAATGAGTATCTAAATACTAATATGTCATACCCTATCAAAGTATCGACAAGTGATTTAGTTTATCACCCTGGATTTGGCCCTTATGCTAACACATCCAACGTCGCTGGAACTTCCACAATACGCCCTTGGAATACGCGTGTCACAACCCAAGGGTGCCCCCTAGATGTAACATGGCATATAGAACCCCGAAGGACTCCATACAAGCCACTTAGCTCTCATAACATAAGAAATACAACAATAAAAGTAAAACAATAGTCCAAGTCCAAGGATTTTATAAAGAAAAATGGAAGTCTAAAACTCTTGTCTCAATATAGCCATCTAGTACATTAGAATGAAATTGCGCCTAGCCCATACATCATGTTCAAAACTGAAATACAATAGGGAAAGTAAGACAATAAAAGTCCGTCCTTGAATCATGAGGACTCATTAAAGCTCAGTAATCTCGAAATTAACCATTAGCCACAAAACTGATGACCCTGACTGTCGAACTCTACATTTGGGGAAATGTAGGTAGGAGTATGCGTTAGTACAAAACAATGTACCAAGTATGATAGCTATGCATTAACCATTTAAATCATGCTAAAAAGGGACATTTCATTTCATGACATGCAAATTACCAAGCTAAAGCATGCTATAAGAGAATTACAAAACATAAGTCATAAAACCATGGTCAATGAAAGATAACATCATCTTTGAACTCATATGTGATACTTCTTGAAGTAACCTTACTCTATTATTAATGTGGGGTATTACCCTTAACTGACATAGAAACTATGTGAGCTATAACATGATCCCCTGATGTCTCCCACACTGAAAAAGGGTTTTCCTACTTGCCAAGGTAGAACCATGAACTTCTAGCATATGTTGATCCACTAGCTAATGTCTATCTTAGAGAATCATCCTATGGGGGAACATAGGTAAGGGATAAGCAGATTGGTGCTAGAAGCCCGACCTCTACTAATGTGAGAGCTTCTATCTCAATATCCTCTCGGTTCTAAGCATAAATCCCACGTAATAGTCATTTCTTACTTGACCTTACTATCCATGGAAAGGCACGTCATCTTGCAAATCCAAGATAGGTTATGATCCATGGAAAGGTATCCTTGGATAACCAATCCAAGCTAGCTTCATTTGGATAACTCCTTAGACCATGCATGAGAAAACCTTTCACCATCCATGATCTTTTCATAATAGCTTTTAATCTTTGATTTAATTAGGTGAGAAATCCTTTCAACCTTAGAATCCTTATTATGTGAGAAAACCTTTCAAAGCATTCTAGTATGTGTTTATGAGAATATCCTTTCAACAACATCATCATTGGTACTTTACTCTCAAAGCACCCTTAAAACATTTGCATAGATTTCATAAGAAAATGCATAAGTCAATAGATTACCTCTTGAGGTTCAAAACCCATTCTCAATCATCAATTCTTAGAAAACATGGGTTAGTATGGTTTTCATCATAAATTCATGTAAATCTAGCAATACATGCTCATTTTCATAAAACTCTTCCTTTACAATCAAAATCCCAGATTACATGATTTATAGCTTGAAAACATGGGGTTACATAGGTTCATGGTGAAATCATCATAAAATCATAGTATTTAATCAATTCATGTATAAGAGATCATAATTCAATCATTTAAATCAACATTGAAGAGAACACGTGCCAATTGAAGAAAACCCTAACTCAATTAGGGAATTCTAACTTTGTAAAAGAGAAATTTGGGAACTCCATGAATGGAAGGAATACATGGATGAAAACTATCGTACCTAAAAGCCAAATTCTTATCTTCAATGGAGGAATTGATGCTTGACCTTGATCATAGCTTGAATCCTTCCTTCTTCTCCAAGTTTCTAGAGAGATAAATATTTTGGGGAGACGAACTTTGATTTTCTTTTGGGTTTTTGAAATAATGACTTGAAAGGGTGAGTTTTGGGTTTAAAATCACTTATATAGAGGTCCTAGGCTTGGGTAAAATGACATAGTATTGATTTACTCAAAACAGGAAAAGACCCAAAAATCCCTGAACTGAAGCTGTTGACTCACCACCACAAGGGGCACCATGGCCCGTCAAGGGTCACACGGCCCGTAGTGGTGCCCGTGGTCCCTTGACTAGTTGCTAGGTTGCCACCCCCTTTTCCCCCAAAGTCTAACTCTAGTCAACGATCCCTCCCACGGCCCATGGTGACCTTCACGAGCCGTTTAGTGGGACGTGGGGAGGGTCCTATTTTGGGGAATCTTGGGAGCTCACTGCCTAGCGCACCACACCCATCACCATGAACCGTGGTCCCTACCACGAGCTATCATTGTGGTCGTGAGAGGTGGGCAGTTCTTGGTGAAGGCTGCCCAAGCTTCCTTCCTTGGCTCTTGCCCTCTCACTTAGCCCTAACTTAGTCTACTAGATTCCGAGGTGTTATAATGCGTAAGATAAGTAATCCACTCTTTATGTAAACTACACTGACTAATATAGATTCACAGTCAACAATGGTACCAAAATCAATTAAATGATCCCCGCCAAATGTTCTACATGATCGAGGTTATACCCCTAAACTAACTATTAAAATTCAAGGATCTTACCCCCACACTATTTAGTATAGTTCGCATGTCAAACTTGAGAAAACCATTAAGAATGAGGAACATGAAGAAATGACTAGAAAAATGAAGAGCGTGGAACATAGTGTAATAGATATGAAGGGATTAGAATGTCACATTGACATCTCATTTACTGATTTGTGCATGTTCCCCACATTCATTTGCTTGCCAGTTTTCAAATCCCAAAGTTTAAGAAATATTATGACCAAGGAGATCTGTAGCTCATTTAAAGAGATATTGTAATCCACTAAGAGGGGCTGGAAATAAAGAAGAATTGCTCATTACTTATTTTGGGGTAATTTTGTGGGAATTGCCTTAGAATGGTTCATAGATCAAGATATTTCTAACTGGCATACAGATGTTGATTTGGCTTGATGCTTTTTCAATAATTCTAATATAACATTGACATAATGCTAGATTGCACTTCATTTTCCAACATGAGGAAAAAATTCACTGAAAATTTTCGTGAATATGCTATTAGGTGGAGGGAGCAAGCTTCTAGGGTTAAGCCACTAATGAAGGAATCTGAAATGATTGATGGTTTCATTATTTGCTTTCCGTTGTTAGAAAAACATTTGACGAAGTTATTAAGATTTGTTAAATGGTGAAAAATGACATTATTTATGAAAAGATTGTAAGTCAAGTGTCTTTGAAAGCCATGCCAGAAGTGATTAAAAATGGATCACAAAGCCTCGGTGGAAAGAAAATGAAGGAGGATGTAACTACTATTATATAAGGGATAAAAAGATATTTAAAGGGTCCACTTTATCAATATGCACTGTCTCAATCCCATCATTTTATCCTTTCATGCAAGGCACACAATACCATGAGGTCCCACCTCAATATGCAATCTATAGTTCACAACCATATCAACATCCACCAAATTATCCTCAATAATGACCACCAACACATCAACACACTCGTCCTTCTTCACTAATTTTTCAAGCACCCTATAATACTTGACCAAGACGGGAATTTAGAGGTGATCAGTGGCCTAGAAATAATTTCACAGTAATTGGAGAGTCTTACACAAGTTCATTTGTGAAATTGAAACATTTGAATATAATAAAGTTGATTCCTCAAAAGTATGTAGATTCACGTGCAAAATATTTAAATACTGCAACATGTACCACTGTGATTCTCAAGGGCACAGTACTGAAGATTATCAAACTTTAAAATGGGAGGTGGAAAAGATGATCCATGCAAAGATGATTGTGATCTAAAATGATGAACTCCCAAATGTTACTCAGACTCCTCCGTCGGTACCTAATGATGAATACTTTAATAATATGATATGTGATGACAAAGATTATGACAAATCTCTTATTTCTCAAGAAAAAATAATTGAAATTGGTGAAGCTTCAATAAAGATTAATGTGCAAATTATTGGCTATGATGTCAAGCTTGGTGATTAGAAAAATACTTTTCTTTATTCTAGAAAAGCGTGCATGGGTCATTTCTTTTGTCTTCATTTCTGCTATACAATTCCAATTTTTTATTTTATTTATTTTAGTGAGTCAAAAATATCGTTTATTTTATTTTATTTTAGTGAGTGAAAACCCTTCTATCTTTTATTTTATTTTGTATGTTTCTTGAGTCTTGTCTTAGTTTCGGTTATTACAAGATTGTAACATAAAATTTAGTTTATCGTCTTGTCATCAAGTCAATCTGCCTTTCACTTAATAGTATCTTTGTTCTGTGTCACTTTGATCCATTCTATTTATCTCCCTATATATATATCTCTTTTTATTTCAGCTTTGATGATATGATATACACTAAAAAACTTTGGTTAATTCTTAAAATCTTCTCTAGTCATTAAATGAATACACTAAATAAGTTGAAAAATGGGAAATATATTTTAGAAAATGAATAAAGGACTGAAATATTTTTACACTTCCTTTGATGTCTAAAGATGTTAAAAGGCAAGTCCCCTTCTCAAGGACATAATGCATCTGTTGTGAAGAAGATATTGCCCAAATGGATATTCTTAATTGAAAAATATGGAGCAAAAACGACATATATATCCATCAATACATATGTTGTAAAGATAGATTATATGATTTCACTTCTCATCTTAAAAGGCATGTTTGTATTTTATATTCATAAAGATTACTATGACATAGACAATTTGTTATGCTACTGTGTAATACCTTGCTACCCCTTATGAGCCTTCATTTTATTTTTTCTTTCATATCCCTCTTTTTGAATTAAAATACAGAAAACAAGAAGAAGAAAACAAATGACTCACAAAGAATATGAATCAACAAAAAGAGATTAGAAAAAACGAGAAGTTATGAAAGAAAAAAAACCAAAAACACTAAAAGAACAAGTTTTCTGAACTACGTTCGACCTAATTCTTGCCTTGCCAAGACATTGTCACGACCCAGACCATCGTGATTGGCACCCACATTAACCCTCCGGTGGGAGAACCACTACTACAACCCAACTATACAACTTAACGAAAAGATATATATTTAAAGATACGAAAGAAGGATTAAATGACAAAAGAAATAAGGAGTTCCCATAAACTTTGGAAGTTCAACAAAACAACTAATCAACTATTGCGAAAGTTAACCCCTAGAACTGAAATTCATTGTACCAAAACATCTAAATTCAACAAGTCTAAGAAAAGGGGTACAACCCCCAATTAACATAAGAAATAACTAAATAGTCTGAGTCCGAAGAAAATGGACTAAACAATAAGAAGGACTCCATGGCAGCTTGAAAGAACTGGATCACCCTTGAAATCCAGTTTCGATCATTAATCTCCTAGTTGAGGTCTATCCAAAGCCGCCTGAAGATACCCTGTACTCAACAAAGAATGAGCAAGTGCAGTAACAGTACACAACCATAGTGTACTGGTAGGATCGTGCAACTATTCTAGTAAGTGAAGCATATATAGGCAGTCACAACATATTAAACATGACATGCATTGAATATATACACAGTTATCATTTCAAGAGCAATGTACGAATCCAAATTCTCAACAAGTAAATATGACAATTAAATGGCCCTCTCATGCAACCTATACCCAAACTGTTAGTGTACTGGAACGTGGCATCCGATCCCAATTAGTGTGCCAGAACGTGACACCCGATCCAATATATGTGTTATAATGTGATACCCGATCCAATATATGTGTTGGAACATGACACCCGATCCAATCAACACAACCACAATCACATTCACACCCATAATGTACATACTCATAGTCATACAATCAAGTGTTGATTTATGGCATACAATTGGTCATTCATACTCATTTCATGAGGTTTGATCAACAATGCTACATTCACATACATACATGCATTACAATGAAGCAATTACCAACATACATCACATAAACATGAAATCAAACCATCACCTACTTTAAAAAAGCTTGAATCTCCTAAGGCACTTGAATCTTACCTTTCCGGATTCTTTCCGCTTGTTCTAGTGTAACGACTTGGAAAATGATAGGTTAAACTAGAGCCTAAGCGTGGGGATTAACATCAAGAGTTAAGGGAAAGGGCTAAGGGTATTGGGTGTAGGCCATGGTTTAGGAACTTAGGCTATCTAAAGCTTAGCCTAGCTACTGCCTCCCTAGACCACGAGTATTTTCACGACCCCTGGTGGTCACCACGAGCCATGGTGACACCCGTGGTGGCTAGGCAGTAAGCCCTAGAAGGGTGCCAAGACAAGGCTCCCCTTCATGAGCCACTTCATGACTCGTGGTCATGACCATGTGCCGTGGGAAGGCGCGTGGGGTTTCCTTAGCTTGGTGGGATGTGTTGAAAGTTGAGGGTGATAATGCCCCAAAGACCACGGGCACCACCATGAGCCGTGGTACCCTAGACGGTCCGTCAACTTAGGCGTGAGGCTCACTTAGCCTCAAGGAGGCAAGGCAACTTTGTCTAGTTGCTACCCAATAGTTCATGAGCATCACCACGACTCATCCACATACCATCAATTCAGTAATCTTGATTTTAAAACCTTTCTCTCGAGCAAGGTAAAAACACGAAGGTAGAATTGTATTTGCTACTACAACCCTTTAAATTTAACCACAATTACTGATTGAAATCACTTCTAAACATCATTTAAACTATCAGTTAGAAATACCCATAAGCTAAATCATCCCATAATCACATAATAACACACCAAGAATTGGGGTTTTAGCTAGACATCATAAACAGATAGAAATCGTTAAGAAAATGTATTTCCATCAACTAGGTAAGATTAATTTCGTCTTTGCAAAGGTCAAAATCGAAGAATATCAAAGATCCACTTCCAATTTCTCAAAAATGGAGAACTTCAATTCTTCAAAGCTAAGGGAAAATATTGTCTCAATACTATTTCTCAATGTTCAGAATAATATTTGATTGATGAAAAGATATTAAACATAATGTTTGAAAAAGTATTTCTAGTCGCCAAGAATATGCTGCGAATGACCAATCGGCAAAGTAAGTTGGGATCGCCAATCAGCTCAATGATCCGCCCTTTGATCAATTCCATCGCCTTTCCACTTTGGCCTTCAGCATCCTCAAGTACTGTAACTTTGGGCAATCTAACACTGCATTGCAGAACCACTCGGCGACAGGCCGATTGCTCCTTTCTATCGCCAACTTGATTTTCGCCATCAGGGTTGGCACACTGGAACTTTAGGTGAGATAATAGCCATTCGGCGACTCGCCCAATGGATTAGGCGATCAACATGCCTTTTTTCTTCGTTTTTTCAGCTGCCCGTTCTTTTTTTGCCATTAGTGTCCATGCTTTGTTCCTTAATCCAAATACCTAGAAATCAAGGATTTAACATCAGTTATTGGCACTAAATAAGCATTTTAGGACACTAAATCTATCTAAATAAACGCCTAAATGAGTCCAAGTCATGGACTCATCAACACCCCAAACTTAAACTTTTGTTTATCCTCAAGTAAAACTCAAGTTCAACAATTCAAAAAGGATGTCTCAAATAGTGCTACACAAGACTCAATCATGAATGCAGACAAAAAGGCTCAACTTACTCATGCAAGGATCAATTGTGCACTGAAAGATTCAAGTTTTGACTCATCCTTATCAAAGATTCTCAAGTTCGCAATACTTGCTTCAAATGCAAGTTCAAGCTCAACAAAGGTACTCAAATGTCCTCACACAAAGAATGATTCCATGTTCACACACAATGGTTCAACAATTTATAGTTCCTGAATCAAAACAACACTCACACTCACAAAGATCAACACAATGCATGATTTCACCCATAGGTTTGCCCTTATTTCCCAATCAACACTTGTTTCAGCTCACTCAAGATCAAAAAGATCTTTTCAAGGCTTGTAACGGGGATGAGTGTAAAGGTATGGTAATTTAGGCTCAGTGGCTACTATCCTTATGAAATGTGGTATGAACAACACTTTCTTTCCTTTTCTTCATCATTCTCATTCATGCTCAAAAGTCAGCCCATTATTCACTTTCCATGGAATACCGAATACCCCATTTTCTTTCACACTTTATTTCAGACTTTTTCATTCTTTTTCTTTTTTCCTCTTTTCTTTTTCTCTCTTTTTTTGTATGGAGAGGTTCCATCTTTCTCAAAATCATGGTTCAAGGGGGAATTCGTGGCATTTCTTGATTTACCTCTCTTTTCACCACACCCCCAACTTAGGCTTTTGGCCTAAGTTGGCTATTCAAACAAACCACAAATCATGAGGATTATGGGTAATGGATAAAGAAAGGTCACAATTTCATCAAGTTTCTTCCAAGAAAAGGTTAAGCCTCAAAGGTGTTCAAGCAAGGATCACACACTCACAAGGTTGGCCACAAAAGAGGTATAATGTCGAATTGTTTCACACTCTTCAAAGTTGCCTAAGATCATTTCAAGAGATTGCATCACTTGATCAACTGGACCAATGGGGCAAATTCTAAGTGTCATCACACATGGTTCATGATAAGCTCATCACACAAGGCATTGGCACCAATATCAAACAACAATCCATACAAAACCTAGTGTGCAATGTTCATCATAAGAGACTCATTCGATAATCGGCTAGTCACAACAAGATGCAAAAAGTTCACATATTGTCTATGCAACTTCATTTGGCCTCATCGTAGCCGCACATTCATTTTTGTTCGATTATGAACACTATTGAACTCATCGGTATTGATCAAGATCGACACTTAAATTTGCAAGAGAACAGCCACATTCAAACATAAAAAAAGGGTGGCACAAAATTTTTTGGAAGGATCCAAAATTCATTTACAGTTAAAACAAGGAGCCACAAGCTCAATCATCCACAAAATACAGTGCTAAACACAATTTATAGATGAAAAACCCAATATATAACAAAAACAATAATAACATAAGGTGGGCCTCACCCCAGCACAAAACAAAAGCAATTTGTCCTCAAATGCAATAAAGTATCCAAAAAGTCAATAAAAGAAGACTTAGAGGGAGGTAAAGAGGGATTCTGTCTAAACAGTCGCTCCGCCTGTCGAGGCATCAGTGCCCGGTGCATTACTCTAAACTTGGGCATCAGTACCCGGACTCAACTCAGAAGCAATAACAGCTCCACTAGGGCCTGCTCTGGACATCGCTGTCAGCGATGTCTAAATCACCGGCTATACAATTGTCTCCTCTATACCTGGCAGGTCCCCATATATGCTCTCCTTTCTCACCTCGATCTATTCCTCATTGGTCTCAGCATCTAACTCATTAGCTGTCATAACATCCCGATGTACATCTCCGTTGGTGGCTGGAGGAATCTCAGAAGTCATCGGGCATAGACATCATCAGCTGCCTCTAATAGGGACGTGAAGTCAATGGACTTCAAGTAGTCCACATCCTTCCTCAGATACGCAACCTCAGCTTTCAAAGTCGTAACCTCAGAAGTCTCCCCCTGTCTGCTCTCACAAGCCTCAACTCTCACAGTGAGAGTGTCCATGGATGTTCGGATGACGGTCAGTGCAACAAGAAAGGCACTCTCGATCATCAATGAGATTGCAGTCTCTATGCGGGTAGCCCTCACGTCAGTCAGGCTAGTTGGAGGTAGAAGGAATCGGAGCCTGTGAAGAAGAAGTAGGAGCAGATGTACTTGAAGGCCCAGAGGCAGGAGTAGGCAAATATGCCTCTGTAGGTATAGAATCAATGTCCACCTTCATAGATGTATCCACTGGATCTGGTCTTCTCCTGTCGGCCTCCTCTCGAGTCTATTCGGCCGCTATATGCCTGATATATGTAGAGGAGAGGGAGTGACCTGAATATCTCTCATCCCATCCCGAGGCACTCCAGCATGCTGGCACAACTCCATGATCAATACTGGGAATGGTAGGGAAGTCTCCCTCTGCTTGTCCCTCATGGCCATCTCGTGCTCAATAAAGATTCCCAGGTTGATGCTCCTCTGGGATATGATCGACCTAAGGCAGGCCACCTTGAGGTGACGTAGAACGCACTCGTTCTGGGATGGCATGATGGTGCTGCTAATAAAGCCCAACCAGAATCGAGCAGCATTGTTTAGATCCCTCTTCTCATTGGGGACCGCTGTCTCGATCCACCTTAGGGTGGTATCGGAAATTAACGGAGCAAGTCAGCCCTTCTAATTATCTAAGGACTGAGTAGTAGGCAAGATCTCATATGCCACTGTAGCTCCTAGACCCCTCCCAATTACAATATTAATGTACTCGCTACTGCACCCGACTTCCTTTTCCCGGACAATAACCGACATAACCAGTCTGAATTCGCTGGCCTTCTTCTTCCCCTTTGGCACCAGCTCTCAATATGCTATATAGAACTCCCAGACCCATGTAGGTATGTACGAGCCTCGGGGTCTAGTGAACTGCTCAAAGAGGTGATAATGAATAGTGTCCTTCACTGAGGAGTATTTATCTTCAAGACCTTCTGTGGACAGTAGCTTCTCCTCAAGGATAATCTGCAACCCATCGACTTTTAGTTTGTTGAGAAGCCTAGATTTAGGGATTACTGGTAATACTGGGGCCACAAAAGGTACCGAAGCTGGCACTGTATCTGCCGGAGAAGAGGTTGTTGGGGCTCTAACCGAGTAAAGACGATATCTAGCACGGATCTCCGCCCTCCGAGATTGTAATGGCTGGTCATCCTAAAGATCAAATAATGCAGCTCAGGAGTCAGCAGACACTCTTTCCCTATCGGAGTTGTGCTCCAGAATTTCAGATCTGGACTTCTAGCCTTTGCCCTTGCCTCCCGTTGGAGGCTCTGCTCTTCCCTTTTTAGGAGGATTTGTTCCCCCTTCATTGATCACAATACCTCATGCTCTTTTGTGTGGTGGCATGTCAAGGTTAGTCCTGGCCATATCTGCAAACACATCAAAAAGAGTTAGAAACAATTCAAGTAAATCTACAGAAAAATAATTGCACACAGACTCGCCGAACTGGTCGGCGAGTCGCCGAATCACATTGCCGAGCCTGATCGGGATCACTGAGAAGATTGGCTCAAAATTTTATCAGACAAATGTCATGTTGGTGATGGGAAGGGACTTTCAACGAATCGCTGATAGCATTCGGCAAGCATGGACTAGCCCGCCGAAAGTTACAGTGCATTTTAGGGATTAGGGGCGTAGAAAAAGGCAATCAAGAAAGACGTTCGGCGAGTCACCGAGTGTAATCGGTGAACTTAGGCTTCTCGCCGAAAGTTATAGAACCTTATTTAAGATTAAGAAAGAAATTAAAGGCGATCAGGGGAACTTCGGCGAACCGTCGAGTGATTTGGCGAGCTCGACCCAGCTCACCAAACAACCCAACGTGCCTACTTTCAACCCCAACTTCCAAATTCAACCCTGCAGCCCCCGAAAACAAAATCAAACTTTGAACCCATACAATTAAACTAAGACTCATTACACCTATGCCCCCGGGATACTCAGACTTCTCCCGATTTGGCCAAATTTTACCATTTGAGGACTTTTGCCCTGAGGAATGATGTCAACCGCTCTATCATTGGATAAAATACGTCATTTGGCACAAATGCGGGTTACTTAGACTTCACCCGACTACACCCAACAACATGCAAGCACAACCTCATAATTTTAATCAATTTTAAGGCACAAGGTACTCGGGAATTCAACAATAAAGGCATTACGGGCAAGATATTCAAATTAAAACAAGCACACACACAGAATTACGATCAAAGAGGCCCAACACACACCAATAAGATCAAAATCATTGCATAATAGTAAAAAATCGGTAAATATAAACTTGTAGTTTGGAAAACCAACCTTTTATTCTGAATAATGAAGTTGTAAAGCTAGGTGGCAATGATATACAACTCTGAACACAAACTTGATGACTAATACGAGGTAAAAATGCAAAAATATGGAATATATTGTGCGGGTGTGAGTTTGGGAAGGTCAAAAGTGAGAGAAAGTGAAAGAGTTTGAAAGTTTAAACATTTGGCCTTTAAAATCCATCTAGTTCTCACCCATTCGGTGACATAAATTTTACTCGGCGACACCCCGAGTGGGCACTTACCTCGCCGAGTTTTACAGGACCTCCAGTTAATGTGGGAGTCCAAACGGCGGACTAAATCATGATCGCCGACCTAGTCAGCGATCCTCCAATCAGTTCATGGGCTAGCCGAGTTTTATAGACTGTAATTTTTAAATGTCTTGAGTCCAACGATGGTCCAAGTTGGGCTTACCGACCTGTTCGACAAGTCGTCGACTGGACTTTTAGCTCACCAACCTGCACTTTTCAAACACATTCCACACTTTTTCCTGCACAATGTAGCAACCCTAAAAATAGATAGGTGAAACTAGAGCCTAACGTATGAATTTTTAAAGTTTAAGCATAAATTGGAGTTATGAAATTTTCCAAAATAAAAATTGGACTTTGCCTTAGTTTTATTTGGTAG
>JAJONQ010047606.1:0-13057 GCA_036250385.1 Solanum microdontum
CTAGCTTAATCTTACGTGATCATCTAAAAAGAATGACCCGTTAATTCCCATGTTTGGCTACATGGTTCTTATGGAGAGTTGAGTTAATATGAACTCGCGTCCCCAATTCGGTGCTCAATACTACTCCCAAAATACTTTAGCTCAGAAGTGTTTAAAACACATCTTTGTTTAGTTTGAGATAATTGCTCAAAATCTAGCCCAAAGGCTCACTTGGAATCGATGTTCCCTTTTCTTGAAAACTAGCCCAAAGGCTCTTTTGGAATTATAGTTCCTCTCTTACTCAAATGTGAAAACATTTATAAACTTTTGTGGGGAATACTTAGTTCCCTAGTACTTTTGAGAAATGAACTCAACTCTATACTCTCGTCTTAAATTGAAACGCTATACTTTTTACTCAACTTGAAACTTGAGCCTTAAAATGAAGTTAAAACGTTCAACAAAGACTCTTGAAAAACTTTGAAGACTTGCTTTGACTTGCTTCTTAACTTCTAGACTTGACTCTAACTTCACTTGACTTTGATCCGAACTTTCCTCGAATTGGATTATGAATTCAAGGGTAATAATCTCATGTTTATGGAAGAGTTCTGGATGTCTAGATGTACCTTAGAGTGTTGAAAACAACTATAAAACATAGGTACATCATCAAGGAACATGTAAGAAAAAGTGGGGAATGAATGGGAAGACTTGGCGTCCTTGGCACTTTGAGAGGCGCAGGGCGCCATACCACAAAGCACAGAAGGGGCCTGCTGGCGCTCTGCTAGGCGCGCCGCCCCAAGGGCTGGACTTCAGAGTCCCTTTTGGGGGCGCTGGCAGGGGCGACGCCCCACTCCTTTTCCCCGAAAACTCGACTTTTCTCCTTCATTTTTCCAACTCTAAACCTCATTAACTTCAATGGTTCCAGCCCCAAACACTTAGAATCATAAAACCCCTCAATATACAATAGGTTTAACCCGGAGACACAACCGGAAACATGTCCCAAATCAACAAGAACTTCAACACAATCACAAGACTTCAACAACCACAACAACAAGGCTTCAACAAACACAACCAAATCTTTTCTCGGAAATAAAATGAGTTTGGCGTGTGGGGGAAAGAACCAAAACAATACTATGAACTCACATACCTTAATAGGGATCACCCCCGATGAAAACCACGACGATCTTTACGAAGTTTGCTTCTTCTTCTCCTTTCTCCTCTTCTCTCCTTTTCTATCAAGAACCCTAACTCTCACTTTAAAAAGGAAAAACTGATTTAAAATCATTCTAAAACCTTAATATATATCCAAAAGAAAAGGCTAGGGAAAAGACCAAAATACCCTTACAAAAATCGGGTTAACTGCCCTGCCAACAGCCCAACTTCCAAAGAGCATAACTCACTCATATGAACTCGGAATCTAGCAAACTTGGCGGCGTTGGAAAGACCATTCCACGAACTTTGCAAACATAACTGGAACTACACCTAAATCATCTTGAGCTAGGAGTTATAACTATTCAAAGTTGGCCAAAAACTAACTTTTTCCCATACTTGACCAAATTTTCCCGAGTTTTAATTCTTTCCAAAAAAAAACTATTTCCAATTCTAAGCCTCTTCAAAGTTATTTCAAATTGCCGGATGTTACACATATTCCCCATACAAATTTGTTGTATCCTCAACCTCAATAGCTTGTTCATCACGTACCTCATTGATGATCGAGTCCCGCTGGCTGTATATTTTTTATATCAGGTCCAAGAAGCATAGTGTGGATAATTCCCACAATATCTTGGTCCTCTACATCATGATCCTTTGTTAACATGAAATCCAACTGATAAGCAATACTTTCAACTCTATGTCCTTCGGTAATCCACATGTTTATTGGCGCAATTATTGGCTCATAAGTCATAGTAGTGTTCTAGCTTTTGATACAAAGAGAGAAGACGCTATACTAATTGACCTTCCTAAGTTTATTAATCTTTGTGCGCCATCACTAAGATCGATTGAAGCGAACACAATGATCGATAAACTCAAAACAGTCCATCAGTATTTCATCTACTCTCTTTGTATCAAAAGGTAGAACACTACTGTCATTTATGTGACAATATAAAAAATTACCCAAATTAATATATGGACTACCAAAGACCAAATAGTTGAAAGTATCCCCAATCAGTTGGATTTCACGCCATAAATCAAATCGCTCTTATGAAAGTACGTGCAATTTGTAGAACTAGTTGGAATTTAAGTGAACATATTGATGGTTACCAATTTGTATTGAATTTAAACTCAAGCAAATATATGATTTTATTAATAATTAACAGGGTAACTATACAAGAGGGTGGAACATAACGATCAGGAAAGAAATCAAAAGAATATTAATTAAACTAAATGACAATCTTTATCGTTATGAATAAAGATTAAGAAAGAAAATCAATACAATCAATCAAAAACAAATGACAATCTTTACTGTTATGAATAAGGATCAAGTAAGAAATCAATACAATCAATCAAAATATATGACAATCTTTACAGTTATGAATAAGCTAAAATAGAGAAGCTAAATCTTTTATCTTCATCATCTTATGAAAAAAGACAATAAAAAATTAACTGAAAATTTTATTCTTTATTAATAAACAAAAATTACTTAGCACTCTTATTCAATAATAAATTATACTCATGAATTTAACACTTTTTGATTTCTTATAATAACTTTTTGTAACTACATTCATGCTAGAATTATTGTATGCTCCTTTGAGCTTCTAGTACGATTGAACTCATCCATTGTCAATCTCTTCATATACTTTGTCTTATTTATAATAAAATGCTTAATGTTATACCCAATTTTAACTCGAGGTCAAACGATGTACAAAATATTAGTGAATTAGGACACCTATTTTGGTAAAGTTATGGTAAGTTAACTTTGAATTATTGTTTAACCTTCTGGAATTATAGGTAAAAGTTCAAATTATCCTTAAGGGGAGACAAACATACTTTAAAATCCGTTAAAAATGATTAGCTGGCCAAAACTTAGGTTAATTAGTTAAAAAATAAAGATAAAATTTAAAGGAATATGTTATAAAATACTTGTGACATATATCTTAAAAATAAAACCCCTCATATTTTGCAACAAATCAAAAAAGTAATAAAACAAAAGTAGATCAACGAAGCCTTTATCCAAGCCGTTGAAAACTAATCCATCATTAGTATTTCACATCCCCCTTTTTGAAATGGTTTAAAACTTTGAATCAAGCTTGTTTATTAGATATTTAATAACCAAAAGCTTTTCAGTGAAGGGATTTAGTCAAATTTTTCGTAAAAAAACATAAAACTTATCCATCATTAGTAGTTCACATCCCCCTTTTTTGAAATGGTTTAAAACTTTGAATCAAGCTTGTTTATTAGACAATTAATAACCAAAAACTTTTCAGTGAACGGATTTCGTCAATCTTTTCTTAAAAAAACATAATGGATCTAATCAAGGTGTACTAATCTATTTTTTAAAATGATTTGCAAACAAAATGAACATTCCACGAGACCCAACATACCTAATCTATTAAATACTAAAGTAGCTAGTCTTAAAAAAGTAGAAAGGGCAAAGAGCAAATAAGTGTCATATAATATAAAGTCAAAATATCAGCACGAACAGAAGCATAATAAAGGAATGACTAAAAGAGAAAAGAAATGAGTAGTTTTTCCAGATTTCTTTGCTACTTTGCCATGTCCATTTTGCATGAGCTTGTGAGAAGCGGGAGACACAAAGCAGAAGAGATGATGCACACTTTCAAATCTAGCAATGGTGATGAGTCTTGAAATGAGACTTCTTGCACGGTAGAAGTCTTTTATGAAGACTCTAATTAGCTTCGAAAGTATTCATGTAATAAAGAGATAGTAAGGAAATTAGTAAGATGATTCAACTTTAAATGATAGTGAATAAATCAAATATAGAGCTAAATAAAGTCGTAAAACGAATATACAATCCAAAACACGAAAAATGTGAAAATGCCTATCAAGATATTCTCCTACAATTGGTAACTTTAAACCAAACTCAAAACGGCCAAGCCACCTTTCATGTCTTTTAAGCACAAAATTAATAATCCACATTTTCAATCCATGATCCTTCCACATTTTACGCCGCCATTACTAAATAATTTAGAAGGAAACTGTAACACCCTGTATTCGAAAACAAACTAAACCAGCAGATTTCCAGAAGTTGTAGGTGCAACCCACGGTTGCCACCCACGGATCGTAGGCTGATCCACAACCCGTCATGGTAGTCCATAGATGGCCACCTACAACCCTCCCCAACTCAGATAAATGCTATTCTAAGGCATGACCCACTGTCACGGACTTTACGTCTAACCATGGACCGTGGTCCAGGTTCGTGGATCGAGGCCTTAAAACCTGGTCTCTGAAGTCGATCAACTGACTGATAGGATGGATCGTGGATCAATCCACGGACGATCGATCCATCCATAGGTCAAGACCCTCAGAACCCCTAAGAACCTGGTTTCTGAAGTCGATCAACGGACTGACAGGACGGATCATGGATCAGTCCACAGACAGTCGATTAGTCCATAGGTCAAGACCCCCAAGAACCCATCCTCTGAAGTCGATCGACGTAGTGACAGGGCGGACCGTGGGTCAATCCATGGACCGTCGATCAGTCCCATCAGTGGCTTTAGCAGATTTTAAGTGAGGGGTCGTCTGGTGTTTTCCTCATGTGTTAGACTCCTAAACTACGTCAGTTAGTTTTAGCCTAGTAAACTAACAGAACCTAACCTAATCAATTATTCACCATAAATCCATCAAACTTAGAGCAAAATAGAGGAGAAAGTCCAGCAGACCTAGTTAAAGAACGCAATGAGTTTTCATCAATTCCAGCCCTGAAATCGAAAGATTTCTTCATGAAATTCATCACCAGGTATGTGGGATTTCACTAGTGGGTTCCTTTCACCCATTAGGTCCCCAGAATTCAGTCAGATTCTTGATTCCCTTCATATTATCTAGACCTAGGGTTTCTAGAATTTCAGCAGATTATTATGAACTAGTTACTTTAATGTTCCTAATCAGATTATCATGATTTTAGTATTGTTTTGCATAAATTTCTTCATAAATTCAGAATCGTAGATATGTAGTTCTTTTAGATGATGAATTCCACATGCTAGTTCAGTTATTTTAGTTATACATGCCTCAGATTTGATTGTTTCATTATTAGCACATTAAAGTTGCATTTTCAGTTAGCATGTTAGTATTTTGTGCTATCTAGTATTACTGAAATTTAGTCATAAATTGTTAATTACATAATAAATTGGGAGTAGCCTAATACCTAGTGGACTATGGTCAGTCACCCTCAAGTCCCAGAACGACATGCCCCATAGGTCGCAAGTCCCCTCTGTGGGCATCAATTTAGTTATCACGCCAGTCATGCCTCTATACCTCTAGCAGGGTATATTGGGTCCTCTCGATGGGCTGTATACATCGAACTCCACATTTAGCTCATGTGGTTTTATGTTGGCTATTAGTAACTCCCTTACGGTAAGATTTTATTGCATTGACCATGTAATCAGTTACAGTCAAATTTCTGTCTCTGCATGTTATAAACTTGGTCATTGCCTTCAGTTAGTTCATGTTCAGTATTCTTAGTATAGTATCATGCTTATCTCATATCATTTCTCAGTTATATGCTTTGGTTCAGTTATGTTTATTGTTCAACTTTACTATATCCTGCATGTTCAGTACCTTTCAAGTACTGACACATACTCTGCGCTACATCTTCTTGGATTAAGGTTTAAGTTCTCAGCTTTCAGATCATGCATAGATTGGTTCCCGATCTTCAATTCAGCAGTATCAATGGTGAGTCCTCATTCTCCAAGGATGACAAACATGTTTCTTTTGCTTTTAGTCTTACTTTTAGTTTTTGCTAGATTTAGTTGGGCCATGTCTAGCCCTTCTAGTCAGTTAGAGAATATTGTCAGACATAGTTAGATTCAGTGTTAGCATTTCAGTTTATTTCAGCATCTTAAACTCTTCTCAGTTTTATAATATATTCACACTTAGAATGCGTATTCCCCATAATTTTAGTTTATCTTATGATTTAGCTTCTGCACAATGTTTTTCTTACTTTTGTTTATTTAGTATGCTTATGATATGTCAGCAGGGTTAGAATGGGGTCACTCATGATACTAGGTCCCATGTTCGTGTGCTGGAGGTAGCTTCAAGCTGTGGCTAACTTAGTATCAGAGCACTAGGTTTAACAGTCCTAGGATGTCTAAAAAGCCGCACTAAGTAGAGTCTTTTTCATGGGTGTGAACTGCAACACATCTAATGAGAAGGAGGCTACAAAGTGTTTTATGAAAACTTCACTTTCTTGATATTCTTATCATGCACAAGATATTATATAATTCCTCGTTTCTAACTAGACGTTATGCTCTTTCAGATCATGCCTCCTTGTTGAGCTTATGGAAGGAATGCGAATGCACGCAATGCTAATGCAGCTTCTCCAATTCCAGATCAGGAAGTTTCAAATGCTGAGTTTTGGAACTCCATTCAGCTTTTGGCTCAAAGTGTGACCAACCAGAATTGCCGGAAGGCTCCAGTGCCAGTAAATGCTAGTGGTGGATTAGTGGAAGCCAGCGTTCATGCTTTTGTTAGGATGAATTCGCCTAAGTTCTTAGGGTCGCAGATTTGTCAGGATCCCTAAATCTTCATAGATGAGGTCAAGAAGATCTTTGGAGTGATGCAAAAATTGGTAATAATAGGGTAGAGTTAGCATCCTATCAGTTTAAAGATATCACATCTGGTATACTCAATGGAAAGAAAAAAGGGGTACTAATGTAGCTCTATTACTTGGGAATGCTTTAGTGAGACTTTTCTGGACAGGTTCTTCCCAAGAGAGTTGAGGGAGGAGAAAGCTCAGGAGTTCATGAATTTGAGGCAAGGTAACATGACAATACAAGAGTATGGACTCAAGTTCACCCAGCTCTCTAGGTTTGCTCCTCACATGGTTTCCGATTCCAGGGCTGAATTGAACAAGTTTCTATATAGGGTATCCGACTTAGTGAAAACAGAGTGTAGGAATGCTGTGTTGCTGGAAAATATGAACATCTCTAGGCTTATTTCTCATGCTTAGCAGGTTGAGGGAGATAAGCTTAGGAAACATGCTAAGGATAATAAGAAGGCTAGAACAGACAACTATAATTATTCTCAACAGAAATCTGGTGGTGGAAGTCGCTCGCAGTTTCAGCAGAAATCTCCAACTCCATTACCTTCATCAGCTAGTGCTCAATCCTTCAAGTTGCAACAGGATCAGAAAGGTGGGGGCATCAGGCTCTAAATTCCAGGGGAGTATTTCAGGCACCAGAACCTACCCAACTTGTCCAAAGTGTGGTAAGAACCATCCGGGCAAGTGTCTTGCAGAAAGAAAGAATGTTTTTGGTGTGGTCAGTCTGGTCAAAGGTTGAAAGATTGTCCTCTGCTAAACAGGATGAATGGGGCAATAATGGTAGGGCTCAGTCTATAACTTTAGCAGCACCAACAGGTCACCTGACTCATCAAGGTAACTCATCTAACACATGTGGTGGATAGTGCCAAAACAGGTTGTATGCTCTTCAGGCTCGCCAGGAGCAAAAGGATTCTCCTGATATAGTCACTGGTATGTTACGAGTTTTTTACTTAGACGTTTATGCTTTGTTAGATCCAGGGGCTACTCTTTCCTTTATAACTCCCTATATAACATTCAACTTCAATGTTAGTCCAGAAACTAAAGCCCTTCTCAGTCTCTAGTACAGTTGGTGACCCAGTTATAGCTAGATGGGTATAGAAAAATTGCCCTTTCACAGTCTATCAGAAAGTCACCTTAGCAGATCTTGTAGAGTTAGAAATGGTAGATTTCGATATCATTCTAGGCATGGATTGGTTACATTCCTATTATGCCTCAATCGATTATAGAACTAGGATTATTCGTTTTCAGTTTCTAGACGAACCAATCTTAGAATGGAAGGATAGTATCTTAGCACCTAAAAGTCTATTCATTTCTTACCTTAAGGCCACAAAGATGATCTCTAAGGGTAATCTCTATCATCTAGTGTGGGTTAAGGATTCTAGCTCTGAAACCCGAACTATTGAGTCAGTTTTAGTAATTAATGAAATCCAGAAGTGTTTCCAGAAGATCTTTCTGGAGTTCCTCTCGAAAGGGTAATCGACTTTGGAATTTATCTCCTTCCAGATACCCAGCCTATTTCTATTCCTCCTTTCAGAATGGCTCCAACTTAGCTTATGAAATTGAAAGAGCTGTTGAAAAACCTTCTAGATAAGGGCATCATCAGTCGTAGTATTTCCCTATGGGGTTCACCAGTGTTGTTATTGAAAAAGAAAGATGGTTCTCTTAGAATGTGCATTGAATATAGGCAGTTGGACAAGATCACAATCAAGAATAAGTACCCTATCCCCTGGATTGATGACTTATTTGACCAACTTCAGGGTGCTAGTCATTTTTCGAAGATAGACCTCTGATCCAGTTATCATCAACTCAGAGTTAGAGATATTGACATCTCGGATATAGCCTTTAGAACTCAGTATGGTCATTATGAATTTGTGGTTATATCATTTATACTAACCAATGCTCCTGCAACTTTCATGGATTTGATGAACAGAGTGTTGAAGCAATATTTAGACTTGTTCATTATCGTCTTCATTGATGATATCCTCATTTACTCTAGGAATGAGGAAGAACATGCGAATCATTTGAGGTTTGTCCCGAAAACTCTTAAAGATTGCCAGCTATTCACTAAGTTTAGCAAATGTGAGTTTTGGTTGCAATATGTTTCTTTCCTTGGTCATATTGTGTCTAGCGAAGGGATCCGAGTGGATTCTTAGAAAATAAAAGCAATGTAACAGTGGGCCAGACCTACCTCTCCTACAGATACATGAAGCTTCTTGGGTTTGGCTGGTTATAACAAAAGGTTCGTGGAAAGATTTTCATCCATAGCCTCTCCATTGACTAAGTTGACTCAGACAAAGGTCATGTTTCATTGGTAAGATGATTGTGAGAAAAGCTTTGCAGAATAGAAAAACTAGGTTGACTATAGCTCATGTTTTGACTCTACTAGAGGATTCAAACGGTTATGTGATCTATTATGATGCTTCCACAGTCGGCCTAGGTTGTGTATTGATTCAACAAGGTAAGGTTATAGCTTATGCTTCTAGACAACATAAGGTACATGAGAAGAACTATCTAACTCATGACCTCGAGCTTGCAGCAGTGGTGTTTGCACTTAAGATTTGGAGACATTACTTGTATGGTATTCACCTAGATGTTTTCACAAACCATAAGATTCTTCAATATGTGTTCAACCAGAAAGAGTTGAATCTTTGCCAGAGAAGATGGCTTTAGTTTCTCAAAGATTATGATATGAGTGTGCATTGCCATCTTGGTAAGGCCAATGTAGTAGCAGTGTCTCTTAGTAGACTATCTATAGGTAATGTAGGACATATTGAGGAAGAAAGAAAGGAACTAACAAAGGATGTTCACAGACTTGCTTGCTTAGAAGTTTGTCTTATGAGCATATCAGATGGTGGTGTAACAGTTCAGAATGGATCGGAATCTTCATTGGTAGCGGAGGTTAAGGAAAAGTAAGACAGTGATCCTATATTGCTTCAACTAAAGGGTGTAGTCCATCAGCAGAGAGTTGAGGTTTTCTCTTAAGGGGGAGATGGTGTGCTTCGCTACCAAGATCGGTTATGTGTTCCTATGGCGGGTGAGTTGAGACAGCAGATTCTTGCAGAAGCCCATAATTCCAGATATTCGATTCATCTAGGTGACACTAAGATGTATTGTGATATGCAAGAAGTCTTTTGGTGGAATGGTATGAAAAGAGATATAGCGGATTTTGTGGCAAGTGCCCTAATTGTCAACAGGTGAAGGTAGACCATCAGAAACCAGGAGGTATGACTCAAGAGATCAACATTCCTACTTGGAAGTGGGAAGTGATCAACATGGACTTCATTACAGGTTTACCTCGTACTCGCAAACAACATGACTCCATTTGGGTGATAGTTTATAGAGTTACTAAGTCTGCACGATTTTTGGCTGTTAAGACTACAAATTCGGTGAAGGACTACGCCAAGCTTTACATTAATGAGATAGTCAGGTTGCATGGGGTCCCTTTGTCAGATAGAGGTCCTCAGTTTACCTCTCATTTTTGGTAGTCATTTCAGATAGGTCTTGGTACTCAAGTTAATCTTAGCACAACATTTTATCCATAGACGGATGGTCAGGCAGAGCGCACCATTCAGACCTTAGAGGACATGTTGAGAGCTTGCGTGAATGATTTCAAGCGTAGTTGGGATGATCACTTTCCTCTTATAGAGTTCTCCTACTATAATAGTTACCATTCCAACATTCACATAACCCCTTATGAGGCATTGTATGGGCGTAGATGTAGATCTCCAATTGGTTGGTTTGAAGTAGGTGAAGAGGCCTTGACAAGGCTAGATTTGGTTCATGATGCTATGGAGAAAGTTAAACTCATTAGAGATAGACTTAGGACAACCCAGAGTCACTAGAAGTCCTATGCAGATGTAAGGAGAAGGGAATTAGAGTTCCAAGTTAATGATTGGGTTTTCTTGAAAGTGTAACATATGAAGGGGGTGATGAGATTTGGAAAAAAAGGGAAGCTCAGTCCTAGATATGTAGGCTCTTACATGATTTTTAAAAGAGTTGATAAAATGGCTTATAAGTTAGAGTTGCCAACAGAACTAACAACAATGCATCCAGTTTTTCACATTTCATCGTTGAAGAAGTGTGTAGGTGATCCAACATCTGTTGTACCTTTAGAAAGTGTAATTGTGAAGGATGTCTCACTTATGAAGAGGTACCTATTGAGATTCTTGATCGTCAGGTTCAAAGGTTGAAAAACAAAGAAGTTGCTTCAGTGAAGGTTTTGTGGAGGAGCCAGTCCGTAGAGGGAGATACATGCTTGGGAAGGAGAAGGAACCATGAAGGCCAAGTATCTTAATTATTTTCCTTCTGATTCCATTCCAGCTTGAAGTAATAGTTTGTCTTCCATTTTTCAGTCATTCATGTGTAGATTCAGTCTTAGTATCATATTCCTTCAATTTGTACTTGCATTTTCAACGTATTTGCATGTCCTTGGAACTTAGTTCAGTCAGAAATCAGTTTGTAGTAAATAGTGGTAGGGTTTGTAGCTATTTCCCTCCCTATCCAACTAATTTAGACTTCATTCAAGGGCGAATGTTCCCAATGGGGAGATAATGTAACACCCTGTATTCGAAAACAGACCAAACCAATAGATTTCCAGAAGTTGTTGGTGCAACCCAAGGCTGCCACCCACGGACCATAGGGTGACCTACAGCCCATCTTAGTGGTTAGTGGATGACCACCTGCAACCGTTCTGAGAAATTCAGACAAAACTATTATGAGGCATGTCCCACGGCCGAACCCATGGACTGTGGTCCAGGTCCGTTGATCGAGGCCTCAGAACATGGTCTCCAAAGTCGATCGATAGACTAACAAGACAGATCGTGGATCATTCCACGGACCATGGATCCGTCCATAGGTCGAGAGCTTCATAACCCCTCTGAACCTGGTCTCTGTGGTTGATCGACGAACATATAGGACGGATCATTGATCAATCGACGGACCGTCGGTCCGTTCGTAGGTCATGACCCTCAAGACCCCATAACCCATCTTCTGAAGTTGATCGATAGAGTGAGAGGATGGATCGTGGGTCATTCAACGAACCATCGATTAGTCTCGTCGGTGGCTTCAACAGATTTCAAGTCAGGGGTCGTTTGGTCTTTTCCTAATGTGTTGGACCCCTAAACTACGTCATTTAACCCATAAAATACGTAGTATTGCTCAGTTTTAGCCTTGTAAACTAATAAGAACCTAACCGAATCAATTATTCATCAAACATAGACAAAATAGCGGAGAAAGTCTAGCAGCCCTTGTTCATGAATGGAGCGAGTTTTCATCAGTTCAAGCTCAGAAATCGAAGGATTTCTTTGTGAAATTTGTCACCAGGAATATGAGGTTTCACTAGTGGATTCCATTCACCCATTAGGTCCCTAGAATTCAGTTAGATTCTTAATTCCCTTCATATTATCAAGACCTAGCATTTCTAGAATTTCACCATATTATTATGAATTAGTTACTTTAATGTTCCTAATATGATTATCATGATTTTAATATTGTTTTGCGTAGATTTCTTCATAAATTCAGAACCCTAGCTATGTAGTTCTTTTAGTTCATGAATTACACATGCTAGGTCAGTTACTTCAGTTATACATGCCGCAGCTTTAAATGTTTCATTATTAACACATTAATGTTGCATTTTCAGTTAACATGTCAGTATTTTGAACTATCTAGTATTACAGAAATTTAGTGATAAATTGTTAATTACATAATCAATTTAGAGTAGCTTAATATCGAGTGGACAAGGGTCAGTCACCCTCAAGTCCCAGAAATACGTCACCTGTAGGTTGCAAGTCCCATAATTGGGCATCAATTTATTGATTAAGCCAGTCATGCCTCTCTACCTTTGGCGGGATATATTGGGTCCTCTCGTAGGGCGAATACATCGGACTCCACATTTAGCTTATGTGGTTTTATGTCAGTTATTAATAGCACAATCAGATTTTATTGCATTGACCATGTTATCAATTACAGTCAGATTTCAGTCTAAGCATGTTATAAACTTGGTCATTGCCTTCAGGTAGATCATGTTCAATATTCTCTGTATAGTATCATGCTTATCTCATATCATTGCTCAATTATATGCTTTGGTTCAGTTATGTTTATTGTTCAACTTTACTTTATCATGCATGCTCAATACCTTTCAAGTACTAACGCATACTCTGCGCTACATCTTATTATGATGTAGGTTCAGGTTCTCAACTTTCAGATCACGCATAGATCGATTCTCAATCTTTAGCTCAGCAGTATCATTGGTGAGTCCTCATTCTCCGAGGACGACAAACATGTTTTCTTTGCTTTTAGTCTTAGTTTCTATTTTTGCTATATTTAGCTAGGGCATGCCCCAACACTTCTAGTAAGTTAGAGGCTATT